>PVKA01019325.1:0-42257 GCA_004027165.1 Ctenomys sociabilis
ATTATTTTTATTGAAGAACAAATAGCAATGAGACAGTTTCAAGACAGATTAACAGGACAATTCGATAAATTAATACATTGCAAAATGTTTTCATAATATTTTGGTGTCATACAAGGTGCATACATGATATTATACTTACAGACATTATTATAGCAGATGTCTCTAATCAGTGAATGAAGAGACTGTACATATATACTTCTTATTTTTTCATAGCTGAATTATATCACAGATTCAATCATTAATACTTCTACTTTGCTATCTCCCTAGTGTTTGTCCATAGTACTAGAAGCCAACATAATATCTTGTCCAACAACTATTAGTGCAAATCTTGCTTCTCATAGAATTGTCCCGTCCAGTGGGTCAGGCAACGAGGGTCACCTGGGAGAGGAGCGGGGAATGGAGGAGGGGACAAGGGACAGGAGGCACGAGAAGTGGAGACAAGACAGGATTCTGATCAAGTCTCGTTTATTCAAGGAAGCGACACGGCTTTTATAGCAGGGGGAGAGGAAGTCAGCATCACCGATGACGTAGGTGTACTAAGGCAATCTTATAGGCTAGAGGCACTCATGTGATCCGCTGGGGTAGTATGCGGCGGGAAGTCATGACGTGGCAGCTTTGCAGGAAGAGAAACCTATTTCCATAAGAAAATGGAGGCTCCAGGGCAATCGTTCCCCCCACATAGAATTATGCAGAAGCAAGGCATATTTATCCTAACTGTACTGTTTATACACACACATCATGATTCTTCCTTCGTATACCCTTTTTTTTTTTTTGTCTAGACCTGTCAAAGTTGGGCACTCGATTATCATTAAACCAATTTAGGTGCCTGAACTCGGCAACACAATCCAACACAGTGCAGTGTTCCACAATAATAGTGAGTTATCTGAAGAAGTTGTTGACTGTAGCCATTTACAGCTCAAATGTTATGGCTCTGTGGTGTATACCTCATTTTTATACTTTTCTGCTGGATGGTTTAGATCGAGATATATCAAGACCTATATACCAAAAGATGTAGCTTTTGTTTCTGATGAGGTCAGTGAAGTCTCCTCAGGGTTTATCTTATAATCCTATACCTTACTCTGTAGATCCTTTGTCTGTGTAATCCATGTGGATGAGTCACTGCCAATGCTTGACCACTTTGTTCTCTGTGAGAGCCTGAGAGAAAGTTTTCTCTCCATGTGACTCTCCCCAGGCACACTATAGATCATCAATCTCTTTCCTCTGTGGTTCCATAATCTCCTTGATCAGAAAATTTGGGACACAACTGAGTTTCATGATGTTACAGTACAGGTTCTCCTATGCCCCAAGTCTTCGCTGACCTTGAAAAGCTAGGGCCAAAATGTTGGCTGGCTTTGCGGCTGTTCTATTTCTCCAATTTTGATCTGTGAACTTAGGTTGTTAACCATCCAGAAGAAAAGCTAATTATTATCCTGCAGCATACGCCGTTCAGTTTGCCCTATCTGACTCAATTGTTTTTAGTTGTTGTTGTACATTTCTATTTGTATTTCTTCTTTTGACTTCTTATACTAAGGAGACTATATGATATTTGGACATGTGTGTCTGGTTTATTTCACTTACGAGTATATGTTCAAATGGCATCCACTTCAATATAATTGCTTCAAGTTTATCATTCTTTACAGTTTTACTCCACTATATAGAAATACCACATCTTTTCAACCATTCCTCATGTGACGAACATCTTGGTTGTTTCCAAGATTTTACTATCACAAATTGTGCTGCTATAAACATAGGTGCACATATATCACTATGATACAATGTTTTCAGTTCCTCTGGGAAAATTCCCAGTAGGGGGTAGCCGGCTTCAATGGGATTTCCAGTCCTACTCTTTTGAGTAGTCTCCACACTGATCTCCACAATGGTTGTACCAGTCTACATTCCCACCAGCAGTGGAGAAGTGTTCCCTTTTCCCCACAACCCCTCCAACATTTGTTGTTGGTTGATTTCCTTATGATAGCCATTCTTTCTGGAGTGAGATGGTATTATCTCAGTGTTGTTTTTATTTGCATTTCACGGATGGCTAGTGAGGTGGAGCATTTTTTCATATATTTATTTACTTCTTTAATTTCATCCTCTGAGAAGTGTATATTCATCTTAGATGCCCATTTATGAATTGGGTCTTTAAATTTGAGGGCCCTGTTATATCTTAGTTCTTTATATATTCTAGATAGCAGATCTTTGTCTGATTGCTTATTAGTTAGGATTTTTTCAAAATTTGTGGGTTGTCTTTTCACTCTGTTGACAATTTCTTTTGATGTGCAGAAACTCCTCAAGAAGAGTTGATCCCAGTTGTTGATTCTTTCAAGTGTTTCCCATGAGAATATATGTTTGCTCATGACCTCTTTACCTACCCCTGTGTCTTCAAGAGTTCCTCCTACTTTCTCTTCCAGGAGACTGAGTGTTTCTGTTTTAATGTTTAGATCTTTAATCCATTTTGACTTTAGCTTAGTGCATGGTGATAGAGCTGGGTCAAGTTTTAGTTTTCGCCATGTAGATAGCCAGGTTTTCCAGCACCATTTGTTAAAGAGGCTATCTTTACCAGTAAGCTTGTTTGGCCCCTTTGTCGAAGATCAGATGGCTGAGTGTGTTCGTAGATGCCTCTGCATCTTCTCATCTATTCCATTGATCCTCAGGTCTATTTTGTTGCCAATACCATGTTGATTTTATCACAGTGGCTTGGTAGTGTAATTTCAAGTCAGAAATTGTGATGCCTCCTGCCTTGACTTCATTGGTCAAGATTGCCTTTGCTATTCTAGGTCGTTTGTGGTTCCAAATAAATTTTAGGAATGATTTCTATAGGTCTGGAAGGTATGCTGGTGGCAGTTTGATAGGGATTGCATTAAATGTGTACAGCAATTTTGGGAGTATGGCCATCTTCACGATGTTGATTCTTCCTATCCAGAAGCGTGGAATATCTTTCCATTTTCTGAAATCCTCTATAATCTCATTTCTTAGGGTGTTGCAATATCCTGTGAAACGATCTTTGACTTCCTTGGTTAAGTGAATCCTAAGGTATTTCATTTTCCATGGTGCTATTGTAAAAGGTATTGTTTCTATTGTTTCCCTTTCAGTATGCTTGTTATCTGTGTAGAGGAATGCTATTGACTTTTGAGTATTGACTTTGTATCCTGCTATGCTACTGAATTTCTGTATCAGTTTTAGTAGTTTCTTGGTGGAATTTTTTGGGTCTTCCAAGTAAAGTATCATATCATCTGCAAATAGTGATAATTTAACTTCTTCTTTACCTATTCTTATTCCTTTTATTTCTCTCTCTTTTCTAATGGCTGTTGCTAATGATTTCAAAACTATATTGAATAGGAGGCGTGATAGAGGACATCCTTGTCTTATACCTGATTTAAGAGTAAAAGATTTCAGTTTTTCCCCATTTAGGATTACATTAGCTTTTGGGTTGTCTTAGATGGCTTTTATCAAGTTAAGGTAGAGTCCATCTATTCCAATTTTCTGTTGGACTTTGAACATGAATGAGTGTTGGACTTTGTCAAAAGCTTTCTTTGCATCAGTTGAGATGATCATGTGGTTTTTAGATTTCAGTCTATTAATATAGTGTATTACATTTATAGACTTTCAAATATTGAACCATCCTTGCATCCCTGGGATGAATCCTACCTGGTTATGGTGTATGATCTTCTTGATGATTTGCTGTATTCTATTTGCTAGGATTTTATTGAGTATTTTTGCATCTATGTTCAGGAGGGAGATTGGCCTGTAGTTCTCCTTTTTGGTTGTGTCTTTCCCTGGTTTTGGAATCAGTATAATACCTGCCTCCAGAAATGATTTTGGGAGGACTGCTTCCTTTTCAATTTCATTGAAGAGTTTGAGGAGTATAGGGATTATATGTTCTATAAATTTCTTGTGTATGTATATATATTTGTTTTGTTTTGTTTTGTTTTGGCCCTCTCAAGATGCCTTAAGGTCAGGGGTCTGGTAAGGCTTGAGGATCTGGAGATTGAACCACAGAATTCTGAACCTGACTGCTTTGCTTTTTTTTTTTTTTTTTTTTTTTTTTTTCAGAATCACGGACTGAACTCAGGCCCTTGCGTTTGCCAGGAAGCGCTTATTCTATTGAGCTATTTCCCCAGCCCCTGACTGCTTTGCTTAAGCAGGCACTTAAACAACTGAGCTAATGGGCAAGCCCTCACATTAAAGAGTTTCAGAAATAGCAGCAGCCAGGCATGTTGGAGCACACATGTAATCCCAGCACTCCGGAGGCTGAAGTAGTAGGATCCTTGTGAGTTTGAGACCAGTGAGCTCAAGACCAGCATGAACTGCCTAACAAGACCCTGAGTGTTCAGGGTCTCACTACTATGTCAGACTCATACTGATCCACCTGTTTTGTTTTGTTTGGCAGAACTGGGAATTGAACTCAGTCCCTTGTGCTTGCCAGGGAAGCACTTATTCCACTGAGCCATCTCCCCCGTCCCTGATCCACCTGTTTACAGCCTCCCAAGAGCTATAATTACAGGCCTGCACCACCAAGTCCAGTCTCAATTGCTGTCTCAACACTCCCCAGAGGTGGGGCCAGCACAGCAGGATTAAACCCCTAGCCTTGCAAGAAGGCGCTTTAATCTGCTGAGCTATTTGGCCATCTCTTGCACTTCTTTTTCTAGAATGTTGAGGTTCAATGTTAGGTTGTTTATTTAAGTTCTCTTTTTTTCTGATATGCATATTCACTGCTATAAATTTCCCTCTTAGGACTTCTTTCAATGTGTCTTATAAGCTCCAGTATGTTGTATTAGCATTATTGTTTAACTGTAGATACTTTTACAATGAATGTGTACCCCATTCATTGTTTAGGAGGGTGTTACTTAATCTCCACATGTTGAAGAATTTCTTATGGTTTCTTTTCCCACTGATTTCTAATATCATAGCACTATGGTCTGATAATATGCATGAGACAATTTTGCCTTTACTTTGCATTAAATTTGCATTTACTGGGCTGAGGAGAAGGCTCAGTGGAATAAGTGCTTCCCTGTCAAGCACAAGGGCCTGAGTTCAATCCCTGGTTCCGCCAAAAAAATGCATTTACTTAAAGCTCATGGAATAAGTGCTTGTCTGGCAAACCCAAAGTCCTGAGTTCAATCCCTGGTACCACCAAAAACAAAACTTAAATCCATGTCCTTTCAACTAGTGTGTGCCGTGTCCCCACCTACTCCACCCAGCTCCTGGTTCCAGGGATTGAACTCAGGACCTCACACTTGCCAGGGAGGCACATAAGCCACTGAGCTATCTCCCCAGCCTGTGATCTGTTTTTGAGACTGTCTCTTGTGTAACTGAAAAGAATGTGTATCCTGATGTGGGATAGAACACTATAGAAAAAAAAAAAAAAAAAAAAAAAAAAAAAAAAAAAAAAAAAAAAAAAAAAAAAAAGAACACTCTATAGACATTTACTAAGTCTATTTGTTCAAATGTTTGATTCATGTCTGATATGTCATTGTTGATTTTTTTGGTCTAGTTAATCTGTTAGTGACAGTAAGGTATGTAGACACTCTTACAAATTGTATTAGTGTTTATTTGATTTTTCTTGTCCATGAATACATTTTATATATTGAGTGTGCTTTTATATATTTGATGCATGTATACTTGTTATCTCTTCCTCTTTGATTGTTACCTTGACAAGGATATGGTAACCTTCTTTGTCTTTCATAATCAGTCTTAGCTTGAAATCTACTTTGTCTACAGATAAAATAGCTACCCTCGTTTTTCCAGATTCCTGTCGCATGGGGTATTGTTTTCTATCCTTTGACTTCCAGTCAGTAAATTTCTTTTTCAATTAAATGTGCTTGTTGTATGCAGAATATTGTTGAATCTTGCTTCTTGATAATCTGTTTCTGGCCAGGGAGATGGCTCAGTGGAATAAGGCTTCCCTGGCAAGCACAAGGGTGTGAGTTCAATCCCTGGTTCTGCTAAAAAATAAATAAATAAATAAAATTGATAGTCTGTTTCTTTTGATTGGTGAAATGAGACCATTAAAATTGATACTTATAACTGATATTTATTGATTTATCCTTCTTGTTATTTTACTGGTTTTTGGTTCCCATTTCCCCTTTTTCAATTGCTTTGCTTGCCTGATGGATTCATTCTGTTGGGGTTTATGAAGTTATGGTCTTACTGGGTCTTTCTACAATTTCCTCAAAACATTTTGGGGCATTGGTTTCAGGACCATGAATTTCCTCCAATCCTCGTTGTCCTGCAAATATCTCACCACTCCATTAATTTTTAAATATAATTTTGTGGAGTATATCAGTATGGGCTGGAGGTTCTTTTAGGGCCTGAATACTTCACTCCAAGCTGTCCTGGACTTTTGAGGGTTTGTATTCAGCAGTCTACTATGATTCTGATGGGCTTTGCTTTATAGTTGATTGTTTCTTTTCTCTAACAGCTTTTATTATTCTCTTCTTGTGTTGTTTAATTTCTGAACTCTTGACTATCATGTGTGTTAGTGATAGACTTTTTTCCATCACAGCTACTTAGATTCCTATATGCCTTGTTTATCAGTATGTTACACTCTTTTTCCCTGCTTGGGAAGTCTCCTACTATGACTTCTGGGAAGTTGTTTTTATGTCCTTTGTGGTAACTCCTGCTTTTTCACTTACTTCAGTCAATCTCAAGTTGTTCTTCTTTGCCTGAGCTAGCAGCTACTGGATTGATTTGCCATGTTCCCTTGCTATTTTTAAGAAATCTTTGTAACTACACACTTGTCCTCTATATCTGATGTTCTGTCCTCATACTGTTTCATTCTACTGCAGATACTTTTTTTTGTTGTTGTTTTCCTTTGGTAGAATCAAGGATTGGACTCAGGCCCTTGCACTTGTCAGACAAAGGCTTGTTCTATGAGCTATGTCCCTAGCCCCTGCAGATACTTTCAATAGAAATTTTATTTTATTTTTTATTTATTTGTTTTATTTTATTTACTTATTTATTTTTTTTTTGATGGAACCAGGGATTGAACTCAGGCCCTTGCACTTACCAAAAGGCAAGTGCTTATTCTACTGAGCTATCTTCCTTTCCCTCAATAGAAATTTTAAAATCCTATATATCTGTTTAAATCTGTTTCATGAATTCTATTTCTTTCCTATGTTGGTCATTCATGTTTTCCATCATCTAAGTTCTTGTAATTTTTTTTTTTTTCATATGTATCTGCTCTAGAGTCATTAAGCATATCTTTCATTATGGTCACCTTCTCTGTAGTTCTCTGGGAAATTATTTCTGATCTAATTTTTTTCTAGAGCCTCATTGATTACTTTGTTATTTCCATTCTTGCCAGAGAGCCCAGGTGAGTGGCTTTCGTACTGTTCCCCCTCATTGCCCCCATGTTTGCCTTCAGTGTGCTAGATGCCTGGAGTGCATATTGTTTAAGGGTTCCTTTTATTTTTTTTAGTTTAATTTCTGGTTGATGCTTGTAAATTATTTATACTGAGTATGTTTTAAGAGTTCAAGAGAACAAGAACTAGGAAAATAAGAGAAAAAAAGTCTCCCTCAAAGCATGTCTCTGCTGTCACTGGTAGACGGTATGGGTGACAAAGTCCAGATCTGAGTCCATTAATCCCAACAAGTGAGCCCATAGATTAAAACTAGGGCAGTGCATAATCCCAGCAAGCCTGCATGTTCAGTTCCACTAAAGTTTGGCTGGCTTCTGTTTGTGAGGCTGGATACCCACTTGATCAGCTACAAGGGCACTCCATCTACCTCCTGCTGGCTTGAGTTCTGCTCTCTGACCTTTTGCCCTTGAACCGCGCAGCGTCTGCCCCTTGGAGCCACTAGGTTGAGCTGGCCTGCAGCTGTCCTTGAGCTCTGACCTCATGGCTACTGCTGAAGGACCCAGGATGGAGTATCTGAAGCCAGGCAGCTCACCAGCCCACGCAGTGCCATCCCGCTGGTGCACCTCAGGCTGCACTTGTCCCCTGTGTTTGCAGTGTGAGCCTACCTCCCATAGAGCAAGCGCAGGCTGGGGTGGGGGGGAGCACTGCTTGCCACCCCTGCCTCTCTGTATTGAAGTCTCTTCACTCTCCCTGTGGGCCTCCATTCTTGCTGCATACCCACTTCCCTCCTCCTTCTCTTCATGACATTGCTATATTCTATCATCTGGAGACCAAATCTCAGAGAGGTGGTTGGGGGGGGAAGGGGGATTTAAAGGCAAGAAAAATCCCCACAAATCCTCTAGTCTCAGAACTTTTATAAATCTGAGATGTAGGTTTAAGAAATACATTTGCAGAGACAGCTTCCTGTGCACTCTCTCTGGTCCCCCTTCTGTCCCTCTCTTGGACAGATGCTTTCTTTTCTTTTTTTTTTTTCTTTTTTTTTGTCTTTTTGAGACAGGGTCTCACTATGCAGCTCAGGCTGGCCTTAAGCTCACTTTGTAGCTCAGGCTGGTCTCGAACTCACAACAATCTTGCCTCAGCCTTTCAAGTGCTGGGATCACAGGCCTGCGCCACCACACCCGGCTTACTTTCTGTTTTGAGACTGGGTCCTGCTGGGTTGCTTAGTTGCCAGGCTGGACTCACTGTGATCCTGTGCCTCAGCCTCAGTCTCCCATGCATGTGCCACCATGCTTAACTGTAACCTGCTTCTAATTGAGTTATTTCCTTGTGAGATTATAGATGTTTTTGCCAAGAAAAAGCATACTGGGGCACTTGAAAGTATGTGTGCGTGCACATGCATGTGTGTGTGTGTCTGTGTGTGTATAATTGAACTCGGGACTTTGTGCTTGTCAGGCAGGTGCTGTACTATTGAGCTGTTTCCCTGACCCTGAAAAATATTCTTGATATGTAACAAAAAATTGTTCTTCTCATAAATATCTTCTAAAAATC
This sequence comes from Ctenomys sociabilis, assembly GCA_004027165.1. Taxonomy (NCBI): domain Eukaryota; kingdom Metazoa; phylum Chordata; class Mammalia; order Rodentia; family Ctenomyidae; genus Ctenomys; species Ctenomys sociabilis. The sequence goes on from PVKA01019325.1 coordinate 8,847, forward strand.
TCATTTTTAGGGGCTAGGGAGATGGCTCAGTGGAATAAGTGCTTCCCTGACAAGCACAAGGGCCTGAGTTCAATCCCCAGTTCCACTAAAAAAAAAAAAAAAAAATCTCATTTTTAAAAGATATTAGGGGCTGGGGAGATGGCTCAGTGGAATAAGTGCTTCCCTGGCAAGCACAAGGGCCTGAGTTCAATCCCCAGTTCCGCCAAAAAAAAAAAAAAAGATATTGTATGATTGTATGAGTCTCCATTCCTGCTGTACAGGCTTTAAGCACAGTAAAGATGTAGAAACCATATTCAGTGGGCTTTCTTTGGGAGAGAGTTGTTCATTCCTATGTTACTTTTTATCCATTTATTTGGCAGACCTTTATTGAGCAATTATTTTGCACCATTCCTCATCATCTTTTTTTTTTTTTTTTTTAACGTATTTAGTACAGGGTCCACAGGATCTCACTACACAGATCAGAGTCCTAGTGATCCTCCTGTTTTCAGCTTCCCAAGTGCCCAGTCTCAATCACCATCCCAGTGCGCCCCCAGGGGCGGGCTGGCATGGAATACCTGAGTCCACTGAGCTATATGGCTGGCCCACCATTCTTCATCATAACCCAGGAATCTACAAAGATAATCAGTAGAGCCCTAGTGCTCAGAATTCATAATCCCTCCTCAAAGGAACAGAAAGGTATGCACATAGTCACAAGTGTGTATTTGCAGCTCAAAGAGCAAAGGGGTGGGCAACAACTGTTAGGACAGTGGCAGTATTTTGTCAACAGTAGGCTTTGTCCCTTAAGCCTTTAGCTTCTTTCTAATAAAGGGATTATTTTGTTGGATATCTCAAAGATTTTAGCTGTCTGTGATAGAGATTTAGGGTTCTTTGTAAACTCTTCCTGAGGAACATAATAGGCTTTTATTCCTTGTCACAGGAGAATCTGGTATTTTGAATATCTTGCCCTGCCAGGCTCAGTGGTGCACACCATAATCCCAGCACTTGGGAGGCTGAGGCAGGAAGATTGTTGCTAGTCCATGACCAACCTGGGCTGCAAAATGAGCTCAAGGCCAGCCTGAGTTGCATATCCCAACCCTGTCCCAAAAAAAAATAGAGAGAGAGAGAGAGAGAGATAGATAGATAGATAGATAGATAGATAGATAGATAGATAGACAGACAGACAGACAGACAGACAGACAGACAGACAGACAGACAGACAGACAGACAGACAGACCCATGAGTTACATTTAATTTATTAGCTTTCTTTGAAACAGATTATATATCTTAAACCACTGGGTAATGAATAAGCATTTAGTCATTCACCCAGTGTTTTCTTAGCTGAAAGTTGGGGCCTGAGGAGACACCAGAAGTTAACATTTGATTGACTAGAAGCCTGTTTCATTCATCACCTTATCAAGTTTATTTCCATTTTCAAACAGTGGCACTGACTACATTTTTCTTGCCACCTATCACTTTAAATCGCCAGGATGGAAAGCCCTTCTCTGTCCACTCTCCCAGCATGGTCTGTGTGCAGATGGCTTCCCCACCTGGCATGAGCCCTGAAACTCTTTCTTGATCCATTTCTGCTGTCCTTTGGCTGGAGCACTCTGAGAACCACCCAGTCCCGGGGGCTAAGGATCAGCATCTGCCATCCTGGATGCTGAGCTTTCAGCAGCCATTGGGAGAAGGGCAGTGGTATGGCCAGCATTTCTTTTGGGAGCACTTTCGTAAGTCCTGCTGGACAGTCCTTTGAGGCAGCAGTGACTTCTACCCAAGGTCGCTCTGCTGGAAACTGACAGAGGCGGGATTCTAGTCTAAGCCAGGTCTGGTTCTGCATGAATCATGCTGTCTCTGTCACTGATCTGGAGTATAAACACCTGCCAAGCCAAGCTTAGATTCTTCTTCCCCTTTGGACACTGCAACAGACTGAGAGTCCTGTCTGACCCCTTCTGTTAGAGCCCTATGGCTGATCAAGTTTCCCTCCTTAGCATGTCAAATTGCTTAAATTCATGGGCTGGCGTACTCCTGATTTAGTACCTTCTAGGGCAGGGGTGGCGAACCTGTGGCACAGGTACCTCAGCAGGCTGTTAGTATCACTGAAAGCTCTAAAGGTTGTGTACTCCTGTTCTAGGGCTCTTATGTCCTTCTTTGTCTCTGGATGTGACTCTGCTGGAAGTGAAGGTGCCTTGCTCAAAGTACCACTCTGACCGCAGGAGCAAGTCGCTCAAGCCCAGTCTCAGTTTCCTTTCATGGAATTGGGGTAGAATGCCTTGTTCTAACCCTGTGGCTGCTCCCATATGAGTGCGTCCACCGCCAGCACCTCAGCTGTGCAGGTCCCAAGGCCTGCGCACCTGTTGGCATCAAGAAGCCCTGGGAGCTGTTCTGTCCACAGTCCTACCTAGCTTGCTGCCTGCTGTAGAGATTCACAAGGGAGCCTCTTTCAAGTGAATACTTATTTTTTTCTTTAAGCATTGTAATGGGACCCATTGAAGAACTTCTGTTTTTCACTTTTAGCTGGAAGAGTTTTTGCAGCAGATGGACTCTGTCTTTTTCTTTCAACTCTTTTTTTTTTTTTTTTTTACCACTCCAGATTCTTATTTCTGCTGCCACCTTCCAGTTCCTCACAAAATCAGCCAAAAACTAGAATAAAACTTATAGGATTGAGACCATACCATGAGTGAAACTGAGTCTGAAAGAGACACCAAACCTCTGATACAGAACTCTTTTCAGGAGGAAACTAAGATGGTAGCTCCAGCAACAAATATCAAGAAGATTTCACATCACATGTGTCCTTTGGTTTTATTTATTTTGCATGTGTCCACACAAACAAAGGAACTCCACCTTCCCCTAGGAGTTAAAATAGCCTTCAGTCCCCAGAGTGAGGAAGCAGAGTTTCTCCGAGCTGTGTTGTGAGCAGGCAGGTCCAAGTCCTCCCATTCGTGGCCCAGCCGTGGGCAGCTGTCCCTGACCAGATGTACCACACACAAAAAGAACCAGCTCTCAGCAGAGTGCTTTGATGAATTATTCATGTTCTCAGGAGTCATGCACTGATAGGAAAGCTCTCAGTCTTTGAATCTTCAAAGCTGAGTATTTCTTCCCTTTTATCCTTCCCTTTTCCATGTACTTAGTAGTTGTCCCAGGGCCTCCACGGCAAGCTAACTGCACTCATTTCTTAGTGCTGCCTTTTTTTTTTTTCCTTGTACGGTGTTAAATAAGTAACTTTTTGAGGTTTTATCTTCTGTAAAATGGAAATTATGTTCTCAGATTTTTGGGAAGGGCTACATGGGGAAAAGCAATGAAAATGTACAGGTCCATAGTACTCCCTCTAGTGGTTGTTTTATATTTATTGGAGAGGGTGAACAGAGTAGGATTTTTTTTTTTTTTTTTTCTTTTTGAGACAGGGTCTCACTATGCAGTTCAGGCTGGCCTTAAGCTCACTTTGTAGCTCAGGCAAGTCTTTACAACAGTCCTCCTGCCTCAGCCTCCCAAGTGCTGGGATTACAGGCCTGCTCCACCATGCCCGACTCCAGAGTAGGATTTAAATCTGGCACTCTTTAGAAAATTTCCCATGGGCTGGGAGATGGCTCAGTGGAATAAGCGCTTCCCTGCAAGCGCATGGGCCTGAGTACAATCCCTGGTTCCGCCAAAAAAAGAAAAAAACAAGTTCCCATAGATAAACTCTTCTTCAGTAGGCTTGTAAACCAACAGCATGAGACAAGCAGGAGCCCCAGGGGTTGCTCCTCAGTCAAGAAACTGAAATGTGAAGGCACTCCATGCCGGGAAACACAGGGGCTCCAGTTGTGTTCTGTCTCCAGGTAGTTTTTATACACAATCTGTCCTCTCCCATACACATACCTTTGTGCGGTGGCTGAGTCACAAAATAATCAGCAAGAAAGAAAGTAGCAAGATGATTATAAATCATTGTGAACTGTTTTGAAAATAAAGTGCTCTTACATATACATTAATCTCTGAGGCCAAGTGTTATGGTTTGTTTCTAGTTGTCCCCCCAAAGCCTCATGTCATGGGATGGGGACTTCTAGACTTTGTGATTAACTCATGATCCACTGGGATTATGTGTGATCCAAGGCTGGGATTATGGGTGTGAGTACTTCCTCCAGCCTTGGGCAGAGAGCCTGAATGTAATATAACAGACAGAGAGACAGACTTTTCTGTAGAGATTGCTCTTTGTTGTTGTTGCTATTCAGCCACCATGAACTGATGCTCTCTGCCATGTGCCACTCTGCCTTGGAGCCAGCCGAGTATTGACTGAAACCTCCAGTAACTGTGAGCTAAATAAGCCTTTCCTTCCTTCATTTTGGGTGTTGGGTATTTGTCCCAGCAACAAAAGAAGAGTAACTAAGACACCAAGTTACGGGATGATTTGGTCCATCCTAGACCTTTGTAGTGTACAACCAACCACTGTAAACGTAAGCTTAGGGAGCTTAGCTCACCAAAGCCCTGTTTTTATCACTTCAAGATTTTGAAATAAAGTAATAAAGCTCTCTCCATACCCTTTCCATTATTTTAGTTTTTTCCTTCTTGAACTCGTTGGCAAGAATTTCACAGTGCCTAATTCTGAGGAATAAAGAATTCCCAGAATTCTAACAAGCTGTTCTTTATCTCTTCCCTACCTTTTCTCTGCTAACAATATGGTGAAGTTGTCCTTCTTTAAATATTTCATAAACATTTAAACTTCTTGTGGCCAGGGAGATAGCTCAGAAGGGCCTGAGTTCAATCCCCAGTTTTGCCAAAAAAATAAAACATGAGATAAACTTCTGGTAGTCCCTGAGTTTCTTAGCTAACTTCCCAGCAGAACATTTTAATTGCCAGGTCCCATCTGTACCATAATATACCCAAGGAACACCTTTGTAGAAATCTTACACATCCAGTGGAAGAATGTTATGAGGGGTAGGGATCTTCAAATGGTTCTCTTCCCTACAGGGAAAAAAAAGAACTAGGGATCCTTATTCCTATGGGACCTCTGACAGCAAGGAGAGCTCTAGCTGAACCGGGCCATCCTCTCAGCGGCCAGTGTGTGATCTTGGTCCTTCTCCATGACAAAAGTGTGTGGGAGAGTAGGGTGGTGAAGGAAGAGGCATTTACAAGACCTCTGGCCTCTCTCCTCCTCATCTCATCCCTGGCAGGGCATTTTCCTCCTTGATTCCTCCTCCACCTTTTACATCACGATGTTTTAAGTAAGATCAGATTCCCATCTAGTTAGAGGAGATCTTGGAAGCCGACCACAAGTATGGGAGGTGAGGCATTGTCTCTGGAGGAGCACCAGCCTTTGGAGACTGACCCAGCCCAGCCCTGAGGCGGAGGCTGCTGTCTGAATCACCCTCCCTTTTTTCCACTGAGACAATGAAAAAAATAAACATCCAAACCCGCTCTCCCCCCCCATCTGAAATCATCAAACCTTTTTTAAAAAAGTGTTATTCTAAGTTACCCTGAAGTATCATCCTTCCCCTTAAATCTTTTGCTTATTTGTTAGTGATGTTTACAGCTGGGTCTAGTTACCCCCAGGCTTTAAATTGGAAAATGAACTTCATAAAATCTCAGCGAACCTTTCTGCATTGTCCTGGAACAGGCCCCAGTGACCTTCAGGGAAGGCCAGACTCTGGAGGAGGAAAAGGAGCCGGGAGAAATCTGACCCTCTATCTTCATTCTAAGCCTGGATTCTTCTTCCTGCTCTGCCTTTTGTACCCGACTTGCTCCTTGGCTGGCAGGCCAGCATAGATTATGTCTAGCATTACCTGCCAAAACCCCACCGACTGCTAGATGAGGGCCTCTTGTGCCAAGTCCCCCAACAGCAGCAACTTCAGGGAGCAGCCTAATAAAAATCACCCCCTCCTTTTCTCCTTTTTTTTTTTTTTTTGGTTTGCTCATTTGTGTGCAAGAGGGTGTTGTTATATGTAGTTCAGACCGGCCTTGAACTCACTATATACTCCAGGCTGCCCTTAAACTTGAGAGTGGTGCTCAGGCTCCTGAAATGCTAGGATTACCTGCTTGCACTACCACACCTGCACCTCTCCTCTCCCCTTCCCTCTCCAGTTCTCCTTGCTCCTTTCTTTCATTTCTTTGATGCTTTGAGGGCTTATGATAATCCTTAGTGAAAGAAGGCAGCAGTGAGGGGCTAGGAGATGGCTCAGTGGAATAAGCCCTTCCCTGGCAAGCGCAAGGGCCTGAGTTCAATCCCCAGCTCCACCAAAAAAAAAAAAAGAAGGCAGCGGTGGCTGAACTGATCCTGGAACAGACTCCATAGCTCAGGCTTAGTTCTACTGTTGGGCTAAAGGTAGAACTAGAAGTCTGTATTTAATAGCAAGGTACACTCTTATCTTTTCCCCATCCTTTGTCTGCTAAAAATTTGATGATGTTCCCTCCCTTAAATATTTTATAAATATTGGAGAGCTTGATTTTTCATATAACTATTCACAAGATTCTGAATACTAGAAAATCAGTAGATACGGTCATCTCCCTCCAGGATGTGAATTGGGAAACAAAGTTCTAGTTTTGAATTTGGGCTTTGTTACTGATGCACTTCATAGATCTCTTTCTTCAACGGTTAGACTGGAAGTTTTTTTAAAACTTATTCTATGTGTTACCCTTTAGCTAAGTCATGCATGCAGAATAATATACAGACATGTAAGAGGGAACCATGTTGAATATTGCGGGAAAGAGGGTCCAGTGCTTAAAGTGGAGCTGGACCCAGCTGGACTTGAGAAGGCTGGAGCATACAAAATAGTGATTTATTGGCCCATGGCAGATGCTTCAGAACAGGGACCCAAGACTAGGCTGAGGTGTGGAAATTTTCATCACCCTACAACAAAGTGAAAAACCCGGAGGAGAAAGATGTAGTCATTTTCATAAAGCTCAATGTAATCAGGTTTTTAAAAGTTTCCTTCTAGGGCTGGCCAGATAGCTCAATGACTAAAGTGCCTACTTAGGCAGGCACAAGGAGTAGGATTCAGTCCCCGCCTCTGGGGTGCACTGAGTTGGTGACTGAGACTGGGCATGGTAGAGCGCCTATAATCCGAGCATTTGGGAGGCTGAAAACTACAAGTCCTGTCTGTATAGTGAGACCGTGTGGGCCCTGTATTAAATACATACATAAATAAAGTTTCCTTTGTTTAGAGACTCTACATTGATGTCCTTAAAACTTGGCAGCCTTGTGTGGCCATTTCCAGAAGTACTCAAGAGGAAAGCTAAGGGGACAATGAACCATCATGTGTAGAAGTGAGGGAAATGGTGTGAGACCTAGAGGTGATGCTGGCTCAGGGCCTTTGAACTCCGCCCCCAAGTTCAGCCCACCACACACCCTTGCCAGTGCTCTGGGATCCTTTGATTGCTTAGCACAGTTTGTGGCCCAGGTGTATGTGTTTGTGAGAGTCAGCCCCAAATTTCACCCAGGGTTGGCCCCTCCTGCTTTTACTTAGTCTCTCACAGGCCAGTCTTTCAGACTCGAAGCCAGGGGCCTGAGCCATCCGCCCACTGCAAGACTTCTGGGTTGCCAGTGGTCTGTCTGCCTACATTTCTGAAGAAAAACCGCTTCTGCTTCCCCCAAATATTCCTCTTCCTCTTGCACAGTACTGCCCCAGTTTCTGCTCTGTGTTCCCTGTCTGGCACACACCACAGAGTTTTACCAGGTCCTTCCTACAGAGCGAGGTTAGAAGAGTGTAAGACAGGGACTTGCTTTCAGTAATTCCTGAGCTGTGCTCTATTTGTACTCTCTCTGCCAGGCTGCCTTGGGATTTTGTGACTCTTTTCTTTTGTTTTCAGCAAGATTTACCTGCTTTTGCCAAAACAAACAAACCAAAAAAAAAAAAATTACCTGCTTCTTGTTTTTTTGGGCAGAACCAGGTGTTGAACTCAGGCCCTTGCACTTGCCAGGGAAACACTTATTCTACTTATTCTACTGAGCTATCTCCCTGGCCCCAATTTACCTGCTTTTAACAGTAGTATACCTGACTACTTTCCAAGATACACCTATCAGATAAAGAAATATTGAGACAACCCTCAAGTGTGAAAATTAAAAAAAAAAAAAAAAATTAGGGGACAGGGTCTCACTATATTCCAGGCTAGCCTTAAAAACTTACCATATAGCCTAGGCTGGCCTCAGACTCCCTGTGATCCTTCTGCCTCAAGTGTGGGCATTACAGGTGTGTGTACCACATCCAGCTGAAAATTTAAAGTTTTTTAAATGCCTTATTGTAGCCTCAATATCAAGCACTATATAGTCAATAATAGAAAAGGGAGTTTTAACCAATTCGGGTAGGTATGCCTGGCTATACAGTATTTCTCAATTCTTTCAAGTTCCCCTTGCTTTCTCTCTAGGGTTGCTGCTTAAGTTCCCAGAGGTTTAGGGGAGTGGGAACTGCCTGCTGGGCTAGAGCACTGAGTTTGGGGGGGGGGGGAGGCTTCTGGAAGACAGGGTGAGGCAGCTGTGTCACATCCTTTTTCTCTTTTCTAACTCTCAGCTTTTCCACATTAGTAGAAAACAAATATATAGCAGCTGGGCATGGTGGTGCATGCCTGTAATCCCAGCACTCAGGAAGTTGAGGCAGGAGAATTGTTGTGAGCTTGAGAGCAGCCTGGGCTACAAAATGAGCTCAAGGCCAGACTGAACTGCATAAGACCCTGTCTCAGAACAAAAAAAAAAAAAGCATGCTTGTGAGAAAGAGGCCCAATAAACAGTATTTGCCCAATAAATATCCACTCAAGTAATTTACTTGTATTAGAATTTGTTACACTACCATGTTTAGTTACAACTTTGTAAATATTTGCACTTTTTTTTTTTTTTTTTTTTTTTGCAGAACCGGGGATTGAACTCAGGCCCTTACACTTGCCAGGGACGTGCTTATTCTACTGAGCCATCTCCCTGGCCCCCAAAATTTGGTTTTTAAACTTCCAACTTATTTCCAAATAGTATTATTTTGAGAAAGTTACTGTTTGGGTGATAGGGTAGAAAAGAAGCATCAAAAGTATTCTAACTGAATTCATAGGAATTAAAGACTGAGATACCTGAAATTCTTTATATATAAACAGTGGTATTAAGTATAATGAAAAACAAATCAAAAATGGATGCTGGACTAGCTGGGTTAAAGAGAGGATTATACTAATGGCCTAGATTTTATTTTTACATATCTATTATTCCTTTTCTGTTTGCTTTTATTCTCTACTTTGTTGACTATTTTCTGGACAAGGTCAATAAACAGAATTCCTCATGGCTGGTGAATCATACGAGGGAAAACACTGGCCAAAACAGAAAGGAGTAGGTTCCATAGTGTGAGAAACTGCTAGACTGAGATCTTGAAAGGTCCTTGGAGAGCGTTTAGTTCCAGACTCCTGAAATGACAGTGTGTTTACAGGTCAGATCAGACTGCTGATTGGCAAGACTAGATCAGAAACAGGCTTCTGGACTTTGGGTCCGTGCTGCCGATGAGCCGTGTGTCTCAGGAAGCACTCGTAGGGGTGTGCTGTGGCACAGAAGGCCCATGTAGCGCATGAGCTCTTAGAACCAGGAACCCATGAACAACACTGGCAGTTTCAGTCCTAACATGGTCTTCAATAAGTTAGTTGATTTCTCTGCCCTAAGATAAGTCAAAATAAAGACCCACTATTCTTCACAAGATTGTTATAAAGATCAAGTAAGAATCCACGTAAAGCATTAGCATAGTGTTTGGTACATGGCAAGCACTGTAAGTATCTGTTGAGTGCGTTAGATTCTTACTGCCTTCTCTGTGGTCTTCACATCGATAACCCTTCAGTGGATTTCTCTGTGTCACCCAGGGGCTAAAGCTATCCTCTTGCCTCAGCCTTTTGAGTAGCTGGGACTACAAGCACACCCTATCAATTCCAATTGACAGAGCCCTTCGAATAGTTGTAATCTTCAAAACTAACATAATCTAAACAAGCCCTGTGTCTTTTGCCCAAATTCAAAGCCCTTTTTTACTGTGTGTGATAACGTGTTAATCAAGTAAACCTTGACTTTCCTAATTTGATCAGTTTACTTACGTTATTGGGGTGCTCAAAAACAAAGGTATCTTCTTCCTTTCTCCCTCCTTCCCTTCCTACCATTCTTTCACTGAAGATGGAGCTTGGCCTTCTACATGCAGGCAAGTACTGTGACTGAGCCACACCCCCACCCCAAAAGCATCTCTACAAATACAATGCTGCTGATACTAAAAGCTAGTTGTTATGCCCCAGGCCTGCAATTGTTGGCAGGCAATTGAGACTGGGTGTGGTGGCGCATGCCTATAATCCCAGCTCTTGGCAGCCTGTAAACAGGCGGATCACTATTCAGTCTGATCTAGTAGTGAGACCCTTAACACCCTGTAGACTGGTCCCTAAAAAAAAAAAAAAAAGAGTAGTTATAAAGAATTTACTGTGCTGGCAAGACAGCTCAGCAGTCTAAAGCACTTGCTTAGGCAAGCTTAGGTAGGCCACAGTTCAAGCTCCAGTACCGCATGCCTCACCAGCCCTGCCCTCAGGGTGGGCTGAGCCAGCCAAAAAAAAAAAAAAAAAAAAAGAGTTTACTGCATAATTGTAAGCAGTTTAATAGATCTTAACCCATTAAAAGTATCTGTTTTACAGACAGGAAAACAGAGACAAAGATGTTAAGTAATTTTCCCTCATTCATGCAGCTGGTAAGTATAGGAGCTTAATTCAGACCCAGACAGAATGGCCCAAGAATCCATGTTCTTATCTATTAAACTGTACCTTGTAGTTCTAGGTATAGGTCCTTGCCTGAGACTTTCACTGTGTCCATATGCAGGCTTCCACAAGTGGATCAGCTGCCTTGAAAAGACTCGTGGCCCTTTCTGCTCTTTATGGTAGTGTGGAAAGCATTGCTGCTTTCCCTGTATTTCTCTAAAGAGGGCAATACAGAGTTTTTCGGGTTGTATTTGTTGTTGTTGTTTTAATTATGCAAGGGGATTTATTAGGTAGACTGTTACAATGTTCTTATTGTTAATTTCATACAAAGCCAGCTTTGGCTATGGTTTTGACCTAAACCATAACTTTTGTTCACTCTGAATCTAGGGCAGATATTTTCAGGCCTGCTGGAGCTCACAAACATGATTATAAGCAGAGCTGAGAGACTTCTTGGGGCGTGGCCTTTGGTGGGTGTATTTGGGTGGAGGGCAAGAGGCAGTTACTGTTCATCAGGCACTATTCTTGGACGCTAGGTATGTCGGTTTGATCCTCTGAGAAGAGTCCTTGCATGTCCAGAGAGGTACTGGGTGGGGAGGGGAGCCAGAGCAGGCCAGGGTGCTCACAAGCAGAGTGTGGCTGTGAGGCCTGCAGAGGACAGAAGACGAGGAGGAGGCTGCAGCAGTGTGCTGAGGCCGGCTCCCCGGCCAGCCAGCCCACAGTCTGTACCTAGTAAGATGCGCAGCCTCCTCACAGGAAGTGGTGAGAGGCAGAACTCTGGCAGCCAGGCTGTCTGTTAAGCTGCCCACTAGGAGACCTAAGAGCCGTGTTTCTATGATCAAGGCGTTAATGGAGAGCAGGACCTGTGGGGCTCAGATCCTTCAAGGAGCTTACTGTCAAGAAGAAAGAGACAGATAAAAAAATGTTTGAAGGGTAGCAGTAAATACATTGATGAGAAAGCCCTGGTGATGTGATAAGGGGCAGCTAAAAAAGCTACTTAGGTCAGGTGGGCAGGAAAGGAAAGGCCTCTTTGTTAGTCCTGAGTATAGTGCCTAGCTCTATGTTTTTGTTTTTGTTTTTGTTTTTTTTGTCTTTTTGAGATAGGATCTCACTATGCAGTTCAGGCTGGCCTTAAGCTTACTTTGTAGCTCAGGCTGGTCTCGAACTCACTCTGCTGGGTACTTGCATAGCCCTTTGTAATTTATAAAGCACATGCTTCATCTGCCTGTAACCTTCATTTACAACTGCACAGTGGAGTGCGCCCTTGCCTTAGGTGAAAAGGTACAGGTTTGTGCCCTGGCTTGGTGTGCCTGGTAGCTTGGCAATACTTAGTAGTGTCACTTCTTGGCCTCTGTGTATGTTAAATGTGTTGGAAATATGCATGTTGCAGACAACAACATACAGTTGGAAAATAATTTTTTTTTTTTTTTTTGCAGAACCGGGGATCGAACTCAGGCCCTTGCACTTTCCAGGGAAGCATTTATTCCACTGTGCCATCTCCCCGGCTCGGGAAAATAATTTTTAAATCCTTTGAGAGTAGCATCAAAAGACAAAATACTTAGGAATCAGTAATAAAAATATTAGATATCTATCCAGAAAGTAATAGCACTGAGAGAAATTAGGAAAAACCGGTATATGGAGAGTTGTCCCATGTTGAATAAAAGGCTCAATATTTTTAATGTATTACTTCTCTCCAAATTGATCTATAGATTCAGCATAATCCCAGCAAGCCATTTTTTTATTAATATCAAAGCAAAATAGGAAAATCTATGTATACATATGTGAACTTTTTTCTTTTTTTCCTGTGTTTGTTTTGTTTTGTTTTGACACAGGGTCTCACTCTGCAGTTCAGGCTGGCCTTGAGTTCACTTTGAAGCCAGACTGACCTCAAACTCACAAAGATCCTCCAGCTTCAGTCTGCCCAGTGCTGGGATTACAGAGGTGCACCACCATGCCTGGCTTGACAGCATTATCTTATCAAAAGAATGTGTTGGAGCCGGGAGATGGCTCAGGAAAATAAGCACTTCCCTGGCAAGTGCAAGGACCTAAGTTTAATTCCCAGTTTCACCAAAAAAAAAAAGAACGTGTCAGTAGTAACTGAGACCTGAGACATTGGACTTTCTAGAGAGCCTCATAGAAGCATGCTTCTTGTGCCCAAGATGTGCTGTAATGAACACGAGCATGATTTTTTTATAAAAGTAATGGTAGGCTTTCTAAAATGACTTTTCTTGACATTCTTCCTCTTATTTCAGTGCATAATTTGGCTGTCACTGCTTTTGGTTTCAGTTGACTTGTGCTATTTTTGATGAATTCAGATTAGATGCTGGTAGTTTGAAATGAGGCCCCGGGGAGATGGCTCAGTGGGATAAGCGCTTCCCTGGCAAGTGCAAAGGCCTGAGTTCAATCCCTGGTTCTGCAAAAAAAAAAAAAAAGAGAGAGAGAGAGAGAGAGAAAGAAAGAGGGCATGATTACATAAAACAGAGTGAGAACTTCTAGTCAAGGGTTGTGCATGTACTGTGCTAGCATACCTTGGCATCTCTACCCAGCACACATGGTTGTAATGTGTTGACTCTCAGTAGTGTTATAAAGACATCACCTTTGAGTGTCATGGAAAAAAATACCTAGAGCTGCTGAGGCAGCCAGAGGTGAGACTGAGGATGAGTAGGGAAGATAAGAGATGTGAAACCACACACATGCTGTGGCTCCAGAACTGAATGCAGTGCTGAAAAAGAGCTAAGAGCTGTGTGCTGGCTTCTCCTCGCCTCTGCCCCTGCAGTCCTCTACTCACCAAGGCCAGTTGACCACATCTGCACTGTCTCATGCTGGCCAAATTCAGGGCTCTGGTCAAACCCTGAAGGTTTGTATATGCCTTCAAGTTCCTCTCTAGCACTCTGGCTTCCTCTCACAGTGAAGTGCTGAGGGAGAACTATCCTTCATGGAGCACTGATGTGCAGATTATGGCATTTCTTACTCCCCAGAACTACTCTAGGGCTGGCAGTTTTCCAAGTGTTACAAGGTAGGAATTTTGGATTCAGACACCATGCCTAGAGTTCACAGACAAACCAAGATTCAGGCTCTAAAGCCTGCACTTCCTTCCCACACTGGCTGTCCTGATACTGAAGCTGCCCTTGTGGTATGGCTGCAGATTTCTTACTTTCCCAGACAAAGCTGGAGCTCTTAGAGTCCCAGCCTCACCATGCAGAGTGATTTGTTTATAGTTCTTGTGATTATTCACTGCTAATGAGTCTTGACAAGCTCCAGTGATTGTGATTGACACTTGTTTTACATCAATTGCTGGTTGTCTCTTAGAATCACTGTGAAAGGAAAATAGGAAAGATTCTCTCATAAAATTGGTCAGGCTTAAAAATACAGAGTGCACAGTAGCACAACCACTGAGGCAGTCAGTGGAGATTCCACAAAAGGATAGGAGTAGAGGTCCCTTTTGACCCAGCTTTTCCCCTTCTGGGTGTCCTCCCAGAAGAATTACAAATGCAGGGATATATTTTTAATATTTTTGTGGAAAGATTATAAGGATCAGGTGCACTGGTGAAATACTAACTTATGTACCCACTGGATACTGGGTAGATTGATTCCTGGTGGATTCCCAGAATTTCTTGAGAAAAGGTGGAACTGCTGCCCTGTAAGTTTGCTCTTTCAAAATGCAATGTGAATTCATAGAGCAAAAATAAATAAAACCTCCCGGCCAAGATGTCTGAAATGGAGGATGATTTCATGTGCAACGATGAGGAGGACTATGACCTGGAATACTCTGAAGATAGTAATTCTGAGCCAAATGTGGATTTGGAAAATCAGTACTGTAATTCCAAAGCATTAAAAGAAGATGACCCTGCCGGGCGTGGTGGCGCATGCCTGTAATCCCAGCACTCGGGAGGCTGAGGCAGGAGGATTGTTGTGAATTCGAGACCAGCCTGAGCTAAAAAGTGAGCTCGAGGCCAGCCTGAACTGCATAGTGAGACCCTGTCTCAAAAAGACAAAAAAAAAAAAAAAAAAGAAGAAGATGACCCAAAAGCAGCTTTAAGCAGCTTCCAAAAGGTTTTGGAACTTGAAGATGAAAAAGTAGAGTGGGGAATTTAAAGCACTGAAACAAATGATTAAGTTGACAAACTTTCTGAAAATGATGAATAGATATAAGCAACTCTTAACCTGTATTCAGAGTGTAGTCACAAGAAATTATTCTGAAAAATCCATCAATTCTATTCTTGCTTATTTCTCTACTTCTAAACAGATGGATTTACTGCAGGAATTCTATGAAACACTGGAATCTTTGAAAGATGTTAAGAATGATAGGCTGTGGTTTAAGCTTGGAAAATTATATTTAGAACACAAAGAATATGGAAAGCTTCAAAAAATTTTACACCAGTTACATCAGTCCTGCCAGACTAGTGATGGAGAAGATGACCTGAAAAAAAGGTACACAGTTATTAGAAATAATGCCTTGGAAATTCAAATGTACACAGCGCAGAAAAATAACAAAAAACTGAAAGCACCACACGAACAGTCGCTTCACATCAAGTCTGCCATCCCTCACCCGCTGATCCTGGGTGTCATCAGAGAATGTGGTGGTCAGATGCACTTGAGAGAAGGTGAATTTGAAAAGGCACAGATTCTTTTGAGGCCTTCAAGAATTATGATGAATCAGGAAGTCCGAGACAAACTACTTGTTTAAAGTACTTGGTCTTAGCAAACATACTAATGAAGTCAGGGATAAATCCATTTGACTCACAGGAGGCTAAGCCATACAAAATTCTAGAAATTCTAGCAATGACAAACTTAGTAAGTGCCTATCAGAACAATGACATCAATGAATTTGAAAAGATTCTGAAAACAAATCACAGCAACATTATGGATGATCCTTTCATAAGAGAACACATCAAAGAGCTTTTACAAAACATCAGAACACAAGTGCTTATAAAGTTAATAATTAAGCCTTACACAAGAATACATATTCCTTTTATTTCTAAGGAGTTTAACATAGATGTAGCTGACGTGGAAAGCTTGCTGGTGCAGTGCATATTGGATAACACCATCCATGGCTAAATTGATCAAGTTAACCAGCTCCTTGAACTGAATCATCAGAAGAGAGATGGTGCCCATTACACTGCACTAGATAAATGGACCAGCCAACTAAACTCTCTCAACCAGGCTGTGGTCAGCAAGCTGGCCAACGGAGAGCAAGCGCATACACACCTGCCTGAGTGCAGAGGTGTAGTCCTTAAGAGAACTGGGAATGGCAAGACTACTGTGGGTTGATGTGTCCTGAACGTTATTGGAGTTGTGGCAGAAGTGTTTTTTTGATCAACTGGTTTATGTTTCTTTGTTTGTTTGTTTTTTGGCAGAACCAGGGATTGAACTCAGACCCTTATGCTTGCCAGGGAAGCACTTATTCCACTGAGCCATCTCCCCAGCCCCTTGGTTTATGTTTTACTGCTGCATTTTTTTCCAAGAAAAACAGCTTTAATCTCCAAAAGAAAACCAAAATAACTATGGGATTTATGCTGTATTGACATCTTGCCCTGAACATACAACATCATAGTAATTTGTCATGGGCAACATGACCAGAGAGAAGATTTTGTCATGATTTTAAATACATTGACACGCTACTGTTGGTTAAATTTAAACATGTTTTACCTGCAGAAATTCTCTCACAAATAAACTGCAATAACTTGAAATACAAGCCCTTTTGAACACTTGCTTTTCTCATGTATAAATGAAAATGTTTACTGCATTTTGCAAAATGTCAGTTCTCCAGAAATGTGTCTGTATATTTCTGTACCTGTAGTGTAGGTTTAGATGAAATCCCATACTATAGTGGCATACTGTCACAAGCATCAAAATAAACAGTACAGCTCAGAAATTGTAAAAAAAAAAAAAAATACATACATACAGCAAAGACAAGATGTGTCATGTTAGACCAGCCTGCCACTCTTAGTGTAATACCTATAATATATACTAGTGAACTTAAGAAAATGACAAGAATGCCTCATTCCAAATGAGGAGGATTGTTAGGCATAATGGAACATGCTTAGAACCCCAGCATGGGGGATGCTGACGCAGGAGGACTACTTGAGTTCAAGGTCAGCCTGGCCTATAAAGTGTATTTAAGGCCAGCCTGAACTGCACAGCAAAATCCTGTCTTTTTTTTTTTTTTTTTTTTTAAATGTATTTAGTACAAGGTCTGCAGGGTTTTTCAGCCTCCCAGGCTCTGGTATTACAGGCATACTGTACCACACCCAGTTTCATTGACCTCTCAGCGCAACCTGGGGGCTGGGCCAGCACAGCAGGTGGGGATTGGGCCCTGGCCCCTCTGTCTATCTAAGCAGCAAAATCCTGTCTTAAAAAGACGAACAAAGAGTCAACCAATCCAGGGTGCACACAAGGGAAAATCAGAAAGGTCACCATGGCTGAAGCATTTGGTAGATGTATCAGTCAAGGTGAGAACAAAGCTTGTAACTTGATCTCTGTGAAATGAACAGCACAGTGCATAGCTAATTATAGATGTGGCTGCCCGAAACTATAGAAACACAATCCAGAAAACCTCAGAGTGAGAACAGTTCCTTCTACCCTAAATAAGAGTTTACACTTACTTAGCTCTGGAGCTAGCTATTCTGACCCAGAGAGGAAAGATTCTGACTTACTGACATAGTATGTTTATTGAATACTTTCTTGTTCAAATCTCAGTGTTTATAAGGTACAGAGAACATTATGCTGAACACTGATGGAGAAACAAAGATGATCTGACCGTCACCCTGCTTCTAACAGCTCTCAGTCTCATTTTATATGACAGGTTTGTGAATTCCCAACTACAATAAGTGGCAAAAATTAAGTATTGTAAAAGTGATAAAAGAAGGCATAACTCACGTTCCCTCGAGGACAAGATATTTGCTTTGCTAGGGTGAGATGCTCCCAGACCCAGAGACTCTGTAGTGGTATGGCCTAGGGCCTGTACCTCTCACTGACCCACTGACCGCAGCCACTCGCGCCATTTGCTCCATGCCCTTCACAGAATCAGTTTCTGCCAACGGCACCATGAGGCCTGGTGCACCAGTGTCAGGATGTGCTGCTTTGGCCTCCCAGGCACTGAACGGTTCTTTCTGATACTTCCCCAAGCGGGTGGAGAGTCCTACTTGTTCAAAGGTCTCATGGGATTACATGTGACTACCGCCTCTTTCTTCTTGCTGTTTCATAGTTTTGGTTTATAAACACTAGGGAACTTATGCTTTTTAACTTGGAAAATTATTTATGGTACCCTTTAATAGTTTGATCCAGCATGTGTTTACTTACCATGCAAATATGAGTAACATCATAAGCTCATAATAAAATAACTGTTCAGTCAGCCAGGGTCCTGGCAACCAGATCTCATGACTTGGTTCAAATGCAGATGCACCTATTATAGAAAAAGCATCCTCATTCATAATAAGATAATTTTCTTTTGGTACAGGGAACCATGCCCAAGACTAGGAGGCTGGAATCCTGGTTCCAGGGTCGTCTGATGCCTTGCACAACCATAGATGGATGAGCAGTCTCCCTTCTCCAGGCCACAGTCTCCAGCTATGGTCGAGAGAGAAAGGTGGAGGGGAAACAGTGGCATCAGACAAGGAATTTGCTCCAAGGACCCTTTTAATGGCCACTTTATGTGAGTCACTGTGCAGAATGGAGCCATCTTGTGTTCTAAAAGTTACAAATTGCTCCTCTAGTTATGGCACATAGAAGATTTTGAGGATTATGTCTTCTTTAAACACGTCAAGCTGGTGGGAATGATCTGGAGCAGCTCACCACAGAGGCCTGTAACATGCTGTCACTGTAGAGCACTCTCTGTCCAGTCTACCACCACTGTCTCCACAGGGGGCACCCACCCTGTAGGATCCTGTACCATTCTGTTTTCAGAGTTCTTCATCAGTCACCTTCCCCCATTGCACCCTTAGAATGTTACCATCAGTCCACTTCTGGATTGATGAGACAAGCGTCAAGCCTACAGCCCCTGACTAAGTTCCTATGAAGTTATAACCTTTCCTGAGTTAAAATTTACTTAAATTTCATCACACCAAATCCTTAAAAAAAAAAAAAAAAAAAAAAACTGTAGGCATTCTCTTTGACATTTGATAATATGATAAATGAGAGATGAGAAGAAATTAAGACCTTTTCCTGGCCAGGTGTGATGGTACATGCCTGTAACCCCAGCAGTGGGGAGGTTAAGTTCAAGAGGGTTGCCGCAAGTTCAAGTTCAGGCTCAACTGCATAGCCAGATGCTGTCTCAAAAAGCAAAGCAACTAAAGTATTTCCCAGGGCCTGAGATCCAGACTCCCATACTTCTGGGAAGTATATATTAGGATTCTTTTTTTTTTGGCGGAACCAGGGATTGAACTCAAGCCCTTGCTCTTGCCAGGGAAGTGATTATTCCACTGAGCCATCTCCCTGGCCCACTTCAGGATTCTTTTTGTTACACATTGCTCCTTTGAACTTTGCAGTAAACAAATGATAGGAAGGGCCAATGAAGTTATGAAGAGAAGTTGGGGCTTGTTTTCTCACTTAATTTTCAGAGGCTGCTTTGCCATTTAACTTTGAGCAAACTTTAGCCTTCTACCTCTGCTCCAGCAGGTAGCAATCAAGGATTATTAAAACCAAACCAGTGGATCTTAATCTTAATCATAATTGATTGATCTTCATTGGGATCAACTTCCTGTATTTTAAGTGTCTCAATTATCTGATCCAAGGTATTCCTTTTTTGGAGAAAATAAGGCACAGTAAGATGAAACAGTGTAGGAAACCCAGGCATAGACTTTCATTTTGGTTCTTGACTTTGCCTCCCACAAAGCTGATGTTATTCACCTCAGAGGGAGCTTGTTCCCCTACACAAGTTTAAAAAAGCTGAGAAGCACAAGGATGTAGACCTATAAACCCCGCTACTTGAGAGACTAAGGCCAGCCTGGGCATCTTAGTGAGACCCTGTCTCAAAATGGACTTGTGTGCATATATGTGTGAGAATTATTTTCTTCTTCTTCTTCTTCTTTTTTTTTTTTTTTTTGGCAGAGCCAGGGATTGAACTCAGGCTCTTGCACTTGCCAGGCAAGTGCTTATTCTACTGAGCCATCTCCCTGGCCCCTAAAATCTTTTTGGTACAGGGTCTCACTACACAGCTCAGACTCACAGTGATTTTTCTGCTTCAGCCTCCCCAGTGCTGGGATTATAGATGTGCACCATCACACCCAGTCTTGGTGGCTGGTCTCCGCATGGCATGCAGTACTGGGGATTGAACTCAGGTCCTTGAGCTTGCCAGGACAGGAGGCAGGCGCATAGACCACCAAGCTGCCTCCCCAGCCCAGAATTATTTTATCATTATTTATCATCGATAAAAAATTTATCAAAGTGGAAGTTTTTTAAAGGGGACAGAGATATAGATTAGAAGTGGGGCACCTGCCTAGCATGCAGGAGGACCAGGCTGCAGACCCCAGGACCATGAGGTGAGGCTTACACAGTTTTTCAGATCAAGGCTTTACCATTCTCTACTGTGTGTTCCAGAGTTCATTGACTTCTCTGTTCCTGTTTCTGCGTGGGGAGGGGTGAGACATAAGAGGTTTCTTTTGTTTTGTTTGGTTTTGTTTTGTTTTGTTTTGTTTTGTTTTGTTTTGTTTTGGTGGAACTGGGAATTGAACTCAGGCCCTTTTGCTTGCCAAGGAAGCATTTATTACACTGAGCCATCTCCCCAGCCCCCAAGGGCAACTAATTATTGTCCACATTGTCCTTTGGTTCTCATTCATCCTCCATGTAGCTTCTATGCAGGATATATTCATGACTAAAGCAGTGACATTTGCCTTCTAAGCACCCACTGTGGCTTGGAAAGCAGCTTGTACCTTGTGCCAGTCTCAGGGCCTTAACCAACTCTGTGTGTACTCCAGAAGAGAAGCAGTGAGAGCCACTGAGCACTGTGCTAAGCATGATGCATAGAGTGATTTCTGATCCTTGGAGCAGCCCTGTGAAGTCTGTACACTCCTCGGCAAACAGGTGAGAATCTGAGTAGTCGTAGCATGGCCATGACCACAGAGCTCTTAGTCAATAGAGCCAGACTGAATCCAAGCCAGCCTGGGCTCCAAGAAGTTCTTTGGGCCACCACTTTCTGGGTTTGCAGACCCATAGTCTTGAGGGTGGAGATTGTTTTGGGGAAGGGATAAAGATAAAAATGCCATTGAGATAAGGGAACTAGTCATTATTTGGCCAGTCATCTTTTCCAGCAGCTCCCGCCAGCCTCCCCTTTCCTGCCCGTTATCGCTGGCCAGTGGATGGCTGGGCTGGTCTGGGCTGAATCCTCTGCTGAAATCCTTTAGTGCTTTCCTGTTCTAGAATTCTGCAAGAAGGTAGGAGGAGTACTTGTATGTTGGGCAGGCTTCCCAGGGGCGATTGTAGAAAGGAAGGGGAGTGCTTTTGTAGGAACCTAAAAAAGGCTGGAAGAAAAGGGAAAAATAAAACCCTGCTTAAAAGAAAACAAATGGGCTCAAGCATTCGTGGACAATATCTTTAGTCTAGACATAGAGATCGAAGCCCAAGCCAGGAGCCTGAATGCCCTCGTTTTCTTTTTGCTGCATAACCGGGCCCTAATGATCCAAGATATGTCACTGTGACAGCCTTACTGTCTAGGACCAAAAACAGCTTAAGCACACTTCACTTAATGTTATCTTTTACTTGTGCCACTTTTTCCTTGCCTTGAAGGGTAATAAAAACAAATTCTTTTTTTTTTTTTTTTTTTTTTTTTTTGCTTTTTAAGACAGGGCCTCACTATGCAATTCATGCTGGCTTTGAAATCTCTTTGTAGCCCAAGCTGGTCTCCAGTGCAGTGATCCTCTTGCTTCAGCCTCCTGAGGCTGAGATTACAGGTGTGTGCCACCACACTGTGGGAGCATTTTATGCTTGTATGCAGTTGTATGCAAGTTTATTTTTGTATCCTTATCTCATTTAGCTCTTAAAACAAGCCACTGAGTCTTTAGGCAGGCCAAGGATTATCCTCGTAGATTGATAGGTATGATCTGTACTTCAGAGAGACCTGTGCAGATTTCACAGCTAACTAGTGGCAGAACTGGATCTGGGACCTGGTGTCCTGGCTTCTGTCATGTGCTTGAGGCTCTTTCATCGGGAGGTAGAATGTCAGCCTACTTGAGCTTTTGCCTTCACATTATGTTTGTTCTATTCTCTTACTGAAATTTATACTGCTCTGCTATAATGATGGGGTGAAAATCTAAAAAGTGAGCTGAAAGAAGGTGGTCAGGAGGCTTGGGGGTGGAAAGAGGCTCTGTCTCCATGATAGAGTCCATTGTCATATGGATTTGGCGGGCTGAATGCAGCTTTTACCTAGAAACAACATAAAAGCTAAAGGTCAAATGTACTTTAGTAGATTACTTGCTGTTATTCTGCCATATTCTCCTTCAGAGTTTGCACAGAGCTGTATGTCTCTTAAAAGCCCATTTAAAGTGTACAAGTCAGTATTTCTCAGTATAGCCACACAGCTGCAGAGCCATTTCCTTGGTCTAATCCCAAGCATTTGTATCATCCCAAGAGCAAGCCCCATATGAATGGGCAGGTACTTCCTGTTCCTTCTCTCTAACCCATGCATAGGCAACCACTAGAGTATTTTGTGTCTCCATGTTTAGCAATTGTAGACATTCCATATAGAGGAAATCTGGCTTATTTCCACTTAGCATAATGTTTTCAAGATTAATATATGTTGTAACCTATCAATGCTTTATTCTTTGAGTTTTGTTTGTTTTTGTTTGTGGGGTTTGATTTTAGGAATCAAACTCAGAACCTTGTACTTGCCAGGCAGGCACTTGTACCACTGAGGTATATCCCCAGCTAATGCTTTATACTTTTTAGTACTGAATAACACTCCATTGTATAGAATATTCTACATTTTCCTGATTAATCAGTTGAAAGGCATTTGTATAGTTTGCACATTTTGGGCTATAATGGATAATGCTGTGTACATTTATGTATCAAACTTGTGTGGGACCTATGTTGACATTTTTTGATTTTGGTTTTTGTTTCCTCTAAGAGTCTCTTGCTTCCCACAGGGAGATACCCTGCAGACATCTTTATTCTTTATGGGAACACAGACAGTCCCCGACACCCTTCCATACGTTGCTATTCTGTGAAGTATACACTGACAGGTGGAACCAAGTGTCATATGATGACTTACACTTTTTGAGGAAAGGTCATAGTGTGAATATATGTTTAAAGCTTTTCTGAGATATATTTCCCCTATCATAAAACCCACTTTATTTTTTTTTTCTTCCTTCAGTACCAGGGATTGAACTCAGGACCTTGCACTTGCTGGGCAGACGCCTATTTCACTGAGCTATCTTCCTGGCCCAAAACCCACTCATTTAAAGCCTGCAGTTCAGTGGTTTTTAGTATTCACATGGTATGACCATTACCATGATCTCATCTTAAAACTTTGCTGTGGCCAACCAGGAAGCCCCGTGCTCATCAGTGGTCACACTCCTTTCCCGCTTACCTGACCTTCCAGGTGGTCACCACTCTGCGATCTGCCCTATACAGACATTCTGTATACATGAAACCACACAGTCCATGGCTCTTAATGATGAGCACACTATTTTGGTGGCTCATCAGAGTAGTACATCAGTGTTTCATTCATTTATATGGATGAATAATAACCCACTGTGGATGTATCACATTTTGTGTACCCATTCACAGTTGATGGTCTTTGGGGATATTTCTGCTTTTCCATGTACCAGTTTTTTTGGAGGCTATGGATGTTTTTAAATCAATCCTCTAGTAAGGTTGCGTAACAGGACAATTGGTAATAGTTCCTTTTTTACAGAGAAGGCTGCTGAGGCTAAATGACTTGCTCAGGAACAGATAGCAAGCTAAAGACAGATCCATAGAATCAGATCTCCCAGTTGCTTATTTTTTGCCTATTATATAATACTGTGGAGCTTTTGTTCTGCTAAATATTTGTAAATATTTCTGAAAACTTTTATTATAGGATGTGACACACAGTGATGAGAGAACTTTTAATCAGCCCTATCCAAAATGTAGATGTAAGACACATTCTGCTTAGCAAAGGCAATTACCATCTGAAGGGAACAGCTTCCTGGGAGCCAAACAGAGGGGCTCAGTGCCTGTCTGGCCCAAGTTCCTGCCTCCAGCTGGTGGGGAAGGTGGACATGGCTCCTCTAGACACCTGGTAGCAGCCATGAGAACCAGACCCGGCTGCCTACCAGAATAGGGGCCTGGGGAGCAGGGGTACTGTGTATAGAGTCTAACATGGGAACACATTCCAGAAGAATGGTCTCTGCATTCAATTTTACAATTACTTTTCCTGGAACAAGCTAGAAGACTTTTATGAAGTTTTGGGTTTTATGGCAATGTACTGGATTTTTAGAGCTGCCATAACAAGTTATCACAAACTGGGTAGATTAAAACAACAAAAATAAATTATCTGGAGGTACTTTGTCCGAAATTGAAGTGTTTGCACTGTTGGTTCCTACTGGGTGCTCTGAGGGGGTCTGTATTTCCCTCTCTTCCTGGTGACTGGCTTGCACACCTGTCACTATGATCTCCTCCTTTGTCATCAGGTGGTGTTTCCCTTTTGTCTCCCTGTCTGTCTGTTTTATTGGGGGAGGGGGCAGTCATGGGACTGGTCCTCCCCCAGTCCATTGTGACTTTTTCTTGACTAATTATGTCTATAAAGACCTGTTTTCAAGTAAGGTCATACTCTAAGGCCCAGACAAACATGAGTTATGGGAAGGTACTATTATACCCAGTACAGACCCTAAATTCAGGCAGAGATCTTTTAAAATTGTGAACAGAGGGGAGATGGTTCAGTGGAATAAGCACTTACCTGGCAAGTGCAGGGGCCTGAATTCAATCCCCATTTCCACAAAATAATAATAATAATAAAATTGTAAACAGAAGTGAGTTTTAGCAAGGTTTAGCATCAAAAACAGTTTTGAAACCAGGCATGGTGGTGCACGCATATAATCCCAGTACTTAGGAGCTGAGGATTTGAAACTGCCTGGGCTACAAAGGGAGCTCAGGGCCAGTCTGAACCCTGTCTCAAAAAAAAGAAAAACAGCTTTGAAAGAATTCTAGAGTTACAGACCTCTATATGGAACTGATTGATTTCATAGGGATAGCTTTGCGGTGCTAGAGTAGAACCTGTTATCTGAAGACCCAACTTACCCCAACTCTCTGCTTCATCTCAATGTGAAGTACACAAATGTTTTGATGCTTTTTTTTTTTTTTTTTTTTTGGCAGAACTGGGGATTGAACTCAGGCCTTGCACTTGCCAGGGAAGTGCTTATTCATCACTGACCCATCTCCCCCACCCCAAATGTTTTAATGTTTTCATTTGAATTTTTGTGCCAGGAAAAATTCTTTTATTTAGCATATTCATTCAATAAAGATGGATTGGGGGCTGGCCAGATAGCTCAGCAGATTAAAGTGCCTGCTTAGGCAGACCCAGGGGCCTAGAGGTTTGATCCCCGCCTACCTTGCCAACCCAGCCTCCAGAATGCACTGAGATGGTGATTGAGACTGGGTGTGGTGGTACAAGCCTCTAGTCTCAGCGCTTATAGTCTCAGAGCTTGGGAAGCTGAAAAACAGGAGGGATCACTATTGAGTCCAATCTGTATAGTGAGACCCTGTAGACCCTGTACTAAATACATTTTTTAAAAAAGATGTATTGAGCACCTGCTATGTGGTAGGAGGTAGGAGGGTTCTAAGTTCAGGGACACAAAAGTGATTAGAACATATTTTGCATACCTATGACAAACAAGGTTGCTTATATCTATTAACTACCCTGTGTTGATTTGTAAATAGGGAAAGAGACTCTTAAGAGTTGAAGTGACTTCACAGAGGTCTAGCCGTGAATAGACTGGGGCTGGCCAGGATGAGTTTACAGCCTGAGCTTCTTCAGGCAAAGGGCTGCAGACTCAACTCACCCACTCAGCACAGGGAGCATGAAGGCCATACCCTGGATGATCACACAGAATAGCCAGGGTATGACAAAGTGCCTTTGTTACCAAGCTGGGGGACTTGGGCTTTATTCTGAACAGTCGGTAGTCGGTGGATGGTACAAAGGGAATAGTGACTTATTGTTCTATTTTATTTGTTCAACAAGTATCACTAAATTCTATGTCCTCTTGGGCTTGATAGTGGGAATAGAACCATTAGAAAAGAGAATCTCTTCCCCTCACTGACCTCAGCTGATGCATGCAGTGAGGAGAGAGAGGTCTGTGTGTTCCTCTGGAAATTCCTCTGCAGTCTGAAGCCAGGCATGGTGGCACAAACATGTAATCCCAGCATTCGGGAGGCTGAGGCAGAAGGATCCTTGTGATTTGAGACGAGCCTGGGCTACAAAGTGAGCTCAAGGCTAGCCTGAACTGTGTAGTGAGACCCTGAAGAATCAAGTTTGAAAAAATAAACTGAAAAATTGTTTTAAAGAAAAAGCATTTTGTACGTCATATTAAGGATAACAGGGAGCCATTAAAGAGTCTTAGTGGGGCAGTAAAACCATGACACAGCCATTGAGAAAAGGGCGGGCACAGCCAGTGCCTTGGAGTCCAACATGGAGAGCTGATGGGATAGTGACATTGGTGTACTTCAGAGACCAGGAGCATGGCAGTGGTGCCCTCTGTTTGGACTGCTGAGCAGAGGTGGAGCTCTCCTGTGTCTTCTCAGGCAGCAGCTTTGTTCCTCCCCTGACACCATGGCTGCTCTGTCCTCTCACATAAGCCCTCCATCCTATTAGAGCGTTCATCTTGCAAATCTAATGGAGTTAATAAAGGGATCGATTCTTTTAACCAACATCCAGGTCACTTTGAGAGCTGTAGTGGGAGTTCATTGTAGGGTCAATACAGCTGCAGTGGAACAGCTTTTCCCCAGAGGCCTGTTGGCTTTGCTGCTTTATACACTGGCAGAAGCTGTCCTGCCTAGTATCAGAAACTGACTAGAGAGTAATTAGAACTGCAGAGCATCAGTGAGCTGGGGATCCTCCCTAGGCTGTGAGCAGGGCACTACCCAGGCCGGGCAGACCACAGGAACTAGCAGGGACTGTGTCCCTCAGATGTGATTTGAGTAACCTTAACCACCATCACCCAAGTACTGCCTCAGAAGCCCGCATATCACCTGAGCATAGTTTAAACTTTTCCGTCTTTAGACCATCTGCTATTAGGGCTTTTGAATATTTAATGAAGGTTTTGCTCATTCTACTAAGAACCACTATGTAGATCCTCACTGGGTATGTGCTGGGAGTATAAGAAATAGCAACCTCACAGCCCAAGTTCTTAGAAACCCACGGGTGAGGCAAGGAGGCAGAGTGACCATTGTTAGGATGAAAGCAGAAGCAAAGCCGTAAGCAGACTTTGGGGCCGGAGATATAGCTCAGTGGCATAAACGCCTGCTTGGCAAGTGCAAGGTCCTGAGCTCAATCCCTGGTACTGCCAAAAAAAAAAAAAAATTTTTTTTGGGAGCAGGTGAGATGGCTCAGTGGAATAAGTGCTTCCCTGTCAAGCGCAAGGGTCTGAGTTCAATCCCTGGTTCTGCAAAAAAACACCAAAAAACAAAACAACAAAAACGTAAGCAGAGGAAAAACCAAGTATAGGAGGTTTTGCCGAAAAAATGTGATCTGGTAGGGCTGTGAGTCTGTGTGTGAGTTTGCCAGAACAGTAGAAATGAAAATGAGGCAGAAGAAACTGTAAGTGAAAACTAAAGTCACAAAAGAGGCTGGCGTGTGCAGGGACTAATGATACTGCCATATGCTTTGTTTATGGGTGGAGAAAAGCAGGAAATAGAGCTGGCTGGAAGCAGCCTTCTGTATTACCTAAGAAATCTGGACACGCTCAGGGAGCCAGCCAGTGAATAACTCCGGCCCTTGGTGTAGAGCTGAGTTAGTATCTGCGGCTAACACCTCACTTCCTTTCTAACACACCAGAGGACAGTTTAAGATAAGAGTTAAGGGAGGGGGAAAAAAGACCAGTGGACAGAGCAGAGGGGATTGGAGACCAGCACTGTCCTCACAGGACCTGTGAGAGCAAGCAGAAAGGTCAGCAGATGGAGCACTTCCAAAGATATTTCTTGCTCTTATCAGTAGGCTTTAGGGCACAGACCAGGGCCTCATCCCCTGGTACCTCCTGTAACAGTGTCACCATAGCTCTGAAGGAGGTGACGCCTGCAGGGGCCACCCTTGAGGAGGAAGGCTGTGGGACTCCCAACTCCAGAAGCTGACCTTGCCTGGGGCCAGGTCGCCCTCCTCCTGGGGTGGAGCAGATCTGCTGAGGTCCTGAGGTGCCCCAGGAATGGGACATCTACTGAGTGCCTCTTCCCTTCTTCTGGTTGTCCCAGAGCTCCCAGATCTCTTGGGAGGGCAGAGGAAGCAGGTGTGCGCAGTCACTGTTGTTGTATTAGCACCTCTGTTCTCAGCACTCTCTCGCCCTCTGACAGCCTTCTTCCAGGCCAGAAACCCTTTCCCTTCTCACCCGGAGTTCTTTCTCCTTTGCGCAGACTCCCTGAGGAACCTCGCAGCCAGCCATGGCCCGCGCTCTTCTCCAGCTGAGTTCAGCAGCTCTAGCCAGCACCTGCTCCGAGAGCGGAAGTCCTCCGCCCCTTCGCACTCCAGCCAACCCACTCTGTTCACGTTCGAGCCTCCCACGTCAAACCACATGCAGCCTGCCTTGTCCACCAGCGCACCTCAGGAGTACCTCTACCTGCACCAGTGCATAAGCCGGAGGACGGAGAACGCCAGGTAGGTGATGGCCGCAGGGGTGGAGGACTGCTTGCATGCGGTGTTCCCAGTTTTGAAAGGAGTAAACACTGTCTTTTCATGTAAACAAACATGCTTTTAGCTGTTAGCAAACTGTGAGTTGTATTTATGTAACTTTGACATTTTATTGGTACTATCTGTGTTCCTACTAAGTGGCAATTGGGTAAAAGAGAAGCTTCTGATCGAAAAATTATCCTATAAAAATATTTTGTGTGATTTAGGCATCAGGGGATAGAGTTTCAGAATTGCAAAATAATGAAGTCAATTTTTTGTTGACCCTAAGAGAGTATAGGCATAAAAAATAAATAAAATGTTGACATTTTAGGAAGCAATTTTTTAAAAGACTTGGACATTGAGGCTGGGGAGATGGCTCAATGGAATAAGTGCTTCCCTGGCAAGCACAAGGGCCTCAGTTCAATCCCCAGTTCCACCCCCCCCCAAAAAAAAAGACTTGGTTTTATTATGTAGAGTCTTTTGCACTGCCTGCCATCATTCACAAGTGATGATTCCCTAGTTTCTGCCTCCTTATAAGTTGCATGGAAAGTTTTGTCCTCTGATAATTCCAGTACCTAACTCAAGTTTTTGTGTGATTAAAGAAGAGAGTACAGCTATAAAACCTTAACAGCGTTGAAAGAATCTGGGCCTCACTTTGGCTCTAGAACTGAGGTAGCTCCTCTTCCTGTAGGGCTACTCTGCATATCATTCAAGTGTTAGAGCAACCAGGTCAGAATGCTCAGAAGTCTCACAGGACTTCAGCACTGGACAGAGCAGATGTGGAGTGTGCCCGTCATCATGGAAAGTTCTAGAGTGCGGGCTCCCTGCTCTCTAGAATAACAGTCTGTTCTTATCACTCAAGTGGTTCTGTTAGGTGCAGAACCTGTACTGTTTTATCTTTGACACCCATAGTAAGAGAAATAAGCACACAGAGCCAAGAGGCCAGTAGGCTTTGTCAGACCTAATTCCCACAGCCGCCATAGCCAAGCAGATGCATAGTATCTTCCTAAATTAAGAAATAGCTCATTGATGTTATAAAAGTTAAGGCAGATAGGAAATGGCAGTATTAATAAATCAGGTCTGTGGGAATATTTTCATAGTATCTTTTGAAACAGCTACCCACACTGAGAGATAATTTAACTGTTCCATTGTGAGGAAACTGAGGCTTACCACTAACAGAGGGCAGATGGAGGGGGAGAACCCAGCTCTTCCACATTCTGCTTTTCTTCTCTGCCCAGTCCTGCTCTGCTCAGGCTGTACTGGGTTGTTTGCCTATGCAGCAGGCTCCTGATACGAGTCCTAGGTGTCGAATGCCTGCTGTCCTGAGGCAGCAGCATTTTCTCTAGGTGGGCTTTCTCTCATTCGTTGTCATCCCTCAACCTGTGCATGAAGCACTGAGTTCTTTTTTTTTTTTTTTTTTTTGTCTTTTTTGAGACAGGGTCTCACTGTGCAGTTCAGGCTGGCGTCAAACTCACTTTGTAACTCAGACTGGTCTTGAACTCACAACAATCCTCCTGCCTTAGCCTCCCAAGTGCTGGGATTATAGGCATGCGCCACCACGCCCAGCTCAACCCTGAGTTCTAAAAAAGATAGATTGAGCTGGCCCAGATCACTAAACTAATGGGTGTCCATCTCATAAGTAGCGCTTGATTCTCATGAACCACAGAGCAGAGGCAGCATAGTATAATGAAGAACATCTCATCTCCTTGGCCTTCAGTTATCTTTATCTCTTTATTAGTGGTAATAAATGATTCAAAATACTAATGAATATAAAAGTGGCAAACAAATTTCATGTACTTAGTAGTAGGTACTCAGTACATGTTACCAGCTGTCCTTTGTGGGCCCCTTCCCTTCTACCACACCCATGATTACCTGTGAGCAGAAAAGGAAGATCCTGAATTCCTAATTCTGGTTAAAGACTAAACAGAAATATCGGTGTCTGTGGAAAATGTTCTTTCTGTTCAGCATGCTTAGCGTGGATCCGAAGGTCTGCCTTTCTGGTAAACGTAGATGTGCCAGCACAGTGCGGCAGATCACACTGCAAGCGGAAGGTATTAGCAGGTGTCCCCCCAAGCCAGAGCGTGAGAGGACAGCTGTGCAAGTATGTCCGCTCAGTTAGCAGCTGGAGCCACCTTCCTTGCCTTCCTCTGGAAAGCCTGTGAAGTCCACCCCTTCCTACTATGACTTACTGAAGCAGGTTTTCATTACCTTTCTCACAGCCTGTGGCATGTTCGGCATTCTCCTGGGCATTTATAGTGACTTATTATGACTCTGAAGAGAAGGTGAGGTGCGTAGGAAAGGTGATCAGATCTGTTGAAGAGAGAATGGGGACAATAAAACGTACAGTTATATGTTGTTGAAGCAGCCTTGTTTTGGATGCTTGTCCAATTTGTGTTTTTCTGCATCTTTGCTTATACTTTGTGCATGAGGGATAATGATCAATGTCTAGTGGAGATTTGGGGAGAAAATAAAAACTCCAATATTGTTTGCAGAATTCTGAGGTAATGAGGGAGGGAAGAAAGCTTTCTTAAGTCCAGAAAGACCACATAGTTTCTAAAATGATAGTATTACTAAGCCCATTGTAATAATTATAAACTCTGGACAAAAAATGTTTTTAAAAACTGAAGGTACTGGGGCCAGGAAGATAGCTCAATGGCATAACTACTACCTGCCTAGCCAAGTAAGTATAAGGTTCTGAGTTCGATCCCTGATATGAAACAAAACTGAAGGAACTCACCACAGTTTCTGTGTCTTATGATAGCCTCACATACTCCGGGGTGGAGTCTTTCAGAAGAGGACAGTTCAGGGCCACTGGAGAACGCTAGGGCTTGGTGGGACAGCCAGTCATGAAGTGACCTGGAAGGCGATTCTCTACTCTCACCTATAGCTGACAGTCCTGTCTGGAGTGACAGACCAGAATAAACCCAGATCTTGGAGCTAATCTCCAAAGATTTTGTTTGTTTTTTTTTTGTTTTGTTTTGCCTTTTTGAAACAGGGTCTCCCTATGCAGCTCAGGCTGGCCTTGAGCTCACCTTGTAGCCCAGGCTCGTCTGGAACTCTCAATGATCCTCTTGCCTCAGCCTCCCAGAGTGCTCGAATTACAGGCTGTGCACCACACCCAGCTCTTCCAAAGGTTGTTTTTTTTTTTGGTTTCTAATTTTTTTTTTAATGTATGAGTAAATACATGGTGAACTTTAAGGCAGATGCAGAAACTTTGACAAGCAGTTTACAAATTCCAAGGACACTGCAGGAATGGAAGCCGCTTTAGACCGTACCTCCACTAGTCACAGTTACCCAAGTTGAATGAAGTCCAAGTCATAAAACCAAAAACTTGTAGGAGGACCTCGCAGAGGTTCATCTTCTGCCTCATTGACATTCCTCCTCAGAGGGCCCTGCTACAAAGCACAGTGGAGTAAGGGGCCCAAACTCTCAGGGAAGCCCCACCCTTCTGAGTTTAGTGATATAAAAGAGTCCCTTGGAGGCTGGAAGGCAATGGGTATCTCAGTAGAGACATCTGGAGAGGGCATCTCAGAATATCGCATTTGAAACTAGATGGCTCTTAAGCATACATCAAAGACTGTGTGAACTGAAATAAGATTTGAACTATTGTACAAGGAAAGATAAAGTTTGCAGTCTGAAATGATCAATGGAAGACAATCCAAAGATTGGAATTTATAAGTTTGTTGTTGTTGTTGTTGTTATGGTACACAATATACGTGGTATTGAGGGCTGAGCCCAGGACCAATGTGTGAGCTCTAACGTCTTTGCTTTTGAGGCAGGGCCTCTTGTGCTAAGGAGTCCTCACACTGGCAGCTCTCCTTTCCAAATCTGCTTTGGTGCCGTGTTTACAGCTGTGTGCCGCCACAGCCATGAGACATGGACTCTCAGAACCTCTGCTATAGTAATACTCAGTCATAAAGGAAAACAGAAACCGCTGCTGACACAGAAGCCCTGCAAAGCTATTCTTCAAGTGTAAAAACAAAGTTAATATGTTCTCAGATAAAGGGAAAACAGAATTTCTAGGACAGATCTGCTTGTCACAAATACTCAGCTCTTCAAAATGAAGCAAGATGCTACCAGACAGGAAACGTGGGTTTTGGAGAACCAGAAAACCAAGAGAAATAGTAAATATCTGCATGCATAACTATAGAAGACTTTTCCCCCATATATATTCATAGTATATGGGTAAAAGTTGAAAACCAAGATTAAACATTGTCCAGTGAAATTTCCACCTGATTTCTTCAGCTCACAGTGTGCTTTACCATTTCTTGCCATGTGGACCCCTGATTTAAAAAAAAAAAAAAACTTTACCTATTTGCAATGATCTGTAAATATCTTGAGTTCACCCTTTTTTTTAAATGTATTTAGTACAGGGTCTCACTAGTGGATTGGACTCATAGGGACCCTCCTGTTTTCAGCCTCCCAAGTGCTAGGATTTATAGGGGCACGCAATCACACCGTCACAATGACATCTCAGCACACCCCAGGGGCAGGCCAGGGATCAATCCCTGGCCACTGTACTCTGCCTAAGAAGGCACTTTAATCCACTGAGCCATCTGGATGGCCCTCACCTTCTTTTTTTTTTCTTTTTTTGGCAGAACCAGGGATTGAACTCAGGCCCTTGTGCTCGCCAGGCAAGCATTTATTCTACTGAGCTATCACCCCAGTACCCCCTCATCTTCATTTTAAGAAAGTTTTTTATAGGGTATAAAATTCTACAGTGACAGTTCTATTTTCTTTCAACATTTGAAAGGTGCATTTCTTAGTTTTCTAATTTTCAGTTTCTAGGGAAAGATGAGTTAATTTCATTTTTACTGTTCTATGTGATGTATTCTTTCCTCTGAATGATCTTTTTCCTTTAAAAAAAACTGTGATAAATTGTATAGTATAAAATTTACTGACTTAACCATTTTTACATATACAGTTTAGTGACTACATTCATGTATACAACCGTCTCCAAAGATCTTATTTTGAAACTCTCTAAGTCTCTACCCATTAAA
>PVKA01019326.1:0-42265 GCA_004027165.1 Ctenomys sociabilis
TTTCATAATGTTTTGGTATCATACAAGGTGCATACATGATATTATATTTACAGATATTATTTTAGCAGATGTCTCTTATCAGCAAATTAAGAGTGTAGCTGCTTACTTATCTTATTTCTTATACCTGAATTATATCAAAAGTTCAATAATTATTTTCCTAGTGGATGACCGTAGTACTAGAAGCCGACATAAGGCCAAGTGAATGGCATATGCTACAGGATACTAATCAGCGTTTCTTCTGGATGGTTAACAACCTAAGTTCACAAGTCAGAGTTGGATAAATAGAAGAGCCACAAGGCCAGCCAACATTTTGGCCCTAGCCTTTCAAGGTCAGCGAAGACTCAGGACATAGGAGAACCTGTACTGCAACATCATGAAACTCAGGTGAGCTCCAAATTTTCTGAACAAGGAGATTATGGAGCCACTGAGGAAAGAGACTGAAGTTCTATAGTGTGCCTGGGGAGAGTCACATGAAGAGAAAACTTTCTCTCAAACTCTCACGGAGAGCAAACTGGTCTAGCATTGGCCGTGACTCATCCACATGGATGACCCACTCTGATATTAACTAATTATATTCTTGGTTAAGTTAGTCAAATTGTCAAGATTTGCATATTTCATTGTACAATGAAAGGGTTAAGTATGGAGTTATTATATGTCCAGGTATTCTTACTCCTTTAGCACATTTTAAAGCTTTCTTCCTTTAGTCTGGTGCTAAGAGAGGACTGAACAGGGACTATCAATGCAAATTGGCTTAAGAGCCTTTGAAGAGTCTATCTACCACAAAATATCCACAGGCTTCTATCTTTTCCCTCATCTGGTTTTAAGTTCCTTCTTAAAAAGATTCCATCTCCAGAAAGCCCTCATTAACTTGTATATATATTTTCCCTGGTTCTGGTTTACTTTTTATATCCTTTTATTGGGAATTAATGTCTTCAACTATGCAGTAACTGGAATTGGAAGATGTTAAGTGCAAATTAATATGCATAACTGTCTCTCAAGTAAATGTTTGTTTAAAAAAAGAGTAATAAATGAAGACAAGAGACAAGAAAAATATCATGGGATCGTCCTTCTATAATGCTGTATATGGTTAGATTTCTAAATTTCTGTGTAAAATATGTAATTGTTCCTATTTCTTTTAAATATTTTAATTTTTTCTTCATATTCTGTAGGGATTTAAAGTTCAATATATCGATACTTGATGGAAAATACCTATTTCATGTTAAGTCTAAGATGTTTGATATTCAGACAGATAGTGAGGTTAAGCTCAACTGCCTATGTTACAGGGTAATAATATCATTAATCTTCTCTTCTT
Organism: Ctenomys sociabilis; assembly: GCA_004027165.1. Classification (NCBI taxonomy): domain Eukaryota; kingdom Metazoa; phylum Chordata; class Mammalia; order Rodentia; family Ctenomyidae; genus Ctenomys; species Ctenomys sociabilis. The sequence continues at coordinate 1,313 of PVKA01019326.1, forward strand.
AACAACTTAAGTTTGCAGACCAAAAATTAGAGAAAAAGAAGGTCTACAAGGACAGCCAACATCTTGGCCCTAGCCTTTCAAAGTCAGTGAGGACTCAGTATATAAGAGAACTTGCACTGTAACATCATATAACTCAGTGATGTCCCAGATTTTCTGATCAAGGTAATTATGGGGCCACAGAGGAAAGTGACTGATGATGTAGAGTATGCCTAAGGAGAATCATATGGAAAGAAAACATTCTCTCAGGCTTTCACAGAGAGCAAATTGGTCAAGGAATGGCCATGACACATCCACATGGCTGACATTGACAAAGGATCTGCAAACTGCGGTACAGGGTTTCAGGATAAATCTTGAGGGGATTTGACTTATCTTGGCAGATACAAAAGTTACATTTCTTGTTATACAGGTCTTGCTTTATCTTGGTCTTAACCATCCAGCAAAAAAATATAAAAACAAAGTATAAAAGTAAAGCCATATTAATATGCTGAGCTGTGAAAGGCTCAAGTCATCATCTTCTGACATTGCCAGTCTTATGGATAACCTATTACTATTGTGAACTACTGGACTATATTGGATTATTTTACTGAATCATGTACCTACAATATTCAATTGGAAGTGGAATACCCATCTTTGACAAAACTAAACAAAAAAATGGGATATAAATGAAGGACCATTTTGTATCTGTATATTTAAAATAGGATAGATATACAGCTATTTTCTCTTAATTCAATGAGAAGAAAGATTTGCACTAATAGTATTTGTGGACAGGATATCATGTCATCTTATACTATGAATAACCACTACAAAGACAATATACAATGTGTTAATTATTGAAACTGTCCTACTAATTAGTTTTGAAACTGTCTCACTGCTATTATTAGTGAGACAGTGAGAAAGTGAGAAACTTATTAGTTTCTCAATAAAATTTTTTCTCAATAAAATTAATAAAAAGTAAATACATTTTTTTTAAAAAGTACTTTTTATGGTAAAGCCTTTCCCACACTGCTGATATACACAGGAATTTTACCCAGTTTGAGTTCTTTCATGTAATTTACAATAACCTTGTATAAAAAAGCTTTTCTCCTTGGTGGTCTAAAATGCAGTTTACAATAGCTTCTGCGTTAAAAACTTCCCATATAACTTACATACACACACACACAAAAACAAAGTAATATGTATGTCTTGCATAAGTCAGAAACTGAAAACTTTACAACTTTGGCTTCTTTCTAAAGGGGCAAGCAGCAAAAACCCATACATGTAAATGGTTCTGAAGCCATTTAAAGAAGACTTTATGTGTAACAGCAAATAACACCAGTTTGTTGAGTGGATAAATCTTAATATGCAGCTAGCCTTTTCTGCCTCAAGCAGATTATTCATCCCTTCTGTAAAACAGGGTTGAAAGACAGCTGATGGTAAAAAAAAATCACATGGACTGTTGTTACTACTATAATCATGTTGCACAATGCACCTATCAGGATGAGCTCAGCTAAAATAAAGTTGTCTTTCTTCAGGGGAGAATCTCTGAAGAATGGGTGAAGCAAGTAGAATGCCTACCACGCATTATTTGAGGATCAGAGGTAAGAGAATGGGCTTTGACTCCAAGATATGAAAAAAATTAGAGAGAGAGAAAGTCTAAAGGGAATTTAGATCTGGAAAGAGACTAGAGAGATTGCTTGCCTGATAAAAGGTCATATAATAGAAAAAAATTAATTCACATGAAGTTCAGCAGAAAGTAATAGAAACACAAAAACAATGTCATCAACCAAACAGATACTTCTTTTTCATGAAAGTCAAGAAGTAAATGAGATAGCGGCTGGACAAGTATCAGAGAATGGAGAGGCTTCCAGCTTTCAGCTGTTGCCCTTGTCCTCATGGTTCAGTATGAATTTTAGAACACTATTTACCAAGTCTATATTTCAAAATCTGAGATGGAAAAGAATAAATATACATACCCACCTTTTCACCAAGAGCTTTCCAGAAGTAGCATATATTTCCATTTAATTTCATTGGCAAGGCCTTGTCATTTTTTGCTATGATTTAGATTTTGAAATGTAAACTTTTAGACAGATAACAGTATTTCCCCAGGGCCAGGGAGATGGCTTAGTGAAATAAGCACTTCTCTGGCAAGTGTAAGGGCATGAGTTCAATCCCTGGTTCTGCCAAACAAACAAACAAACAAACCAGTATTTTCCAAATAAAAATCAGGGCTCTTTTATTGAAAAAGGAGGATTGATCTATGAAAGCCATAATCTCTATCATACTCATTAATTTTTATAGTTTGTATCTGTAGGTATGTTATTCATATATGATTATGGGTGAAAAAATATATACTTGACAGGTAGGTCTACTGAATGCAACATAAAAATGCTATCAAGGGGAATAAGTTTCACAAAATGAAAGAGACCATAAAGTTATTTCTTTTTATTATTACTTTCCTATTGCATTTATAAGTTGGCACTTAATTATTACACAAAAGTTTGTATTTTACTCTTACTTTTCCAATTATTTAGTTCAGTTGAGGTCTTGGTAGGCCTACATATCCAGTAGAGGCCACATGATAGTGATGTGCTATGTATCATACTACACAAAGATATTACTGTACTGCAACAAGTTTTCATGTGGTAGTGAAATAGATCCTTAAGTACAGCCCCCTCATCTAAGGGGTCTTCAGTTCTGAAAAACTTTTATTTGGTTATTTCTGGGCTGACTCAACTGCAGAACTTAGAAATTTGTGAGGTACAAAGAAGTCATTGAGATGATACAGCAACTCATTTGTATCCTTAGTTTTACATATGGCTATCCTAACCTGTACACACCTGATTTCTTATTTATTTATTTTGTATTTTAGGGCAGGTTCTACAGGGTGTTCAGGGTGTCACTACTAGATTGGAAACATAGTGATCCACCTCTTTACAGCCTCCCAAGAGCTGAGATTACAGGTCCAGGCCACCATGCCCAGTCTTAATCCCATCTCAGTGTGTCCCTGGAGCAGGGCCAACATGGTACACCTGGGGATCGAACCCCTAGCCCCTGTGCCTGCTTGCAGGTACTTTAATCTGCTGAACTATATGGCTGGCCCCAATTTTTGTATGTATATCCTTTGCCCTGCATATTTGGTAATTTAGTAGTAAACTGACTGTGACTTTGAAATCAGTCACTATTTCCATCAGTCTCTAGTGTCTCAATTAGGTTTACAAACCAGATCAGCTTAAAAGATAATAGTTATGCTGCATAAATAGCTGCACACATATTAACTTTCCTATCATATTTTGTGTCTTTAAGGCAGTCTAACTCATATAGTTAGACCAGATATGATATATCATATACGACCAGATATGATACTTTGATTCTGATCAGTGCATCTATTCAAGGCTATTACTCAGCACATTTTATTCAGCAAATATTTACTGAGTATATATCAATAGAATCCATATCCATTCTATGTGGAAAATATTAATATATTAATAGGCTGTTATTGGGCACTGTGCTCATTGTAAAATATAACAAGTAACAAGTGCTCAGAGATCTTCTCAAGAGTGTCACTAAGTATAGACACTAATTATTCTCACTCTGCCACTTGGTTTTGTTCATATCATCTTAGAAATCCACTTAGCATTTTTCTTTTAGTTTAAACTAAAATCCCAAAAGGTCAGGGAAATATCTCTCTTCCATTCACTATTATAAACCCAGTGCCCAAGCAAGAGGCAATGATATTAAACTCTCAATATGTAATTTTGATATTCTTGATTAGAGTTCAGAATATAGAATTATCCAAAAAAGTTATATGAAAATATCTTTCATACTTGAATGAAATTAATAAAATGCTTCAATAGTCACTTTATATAAATAAGTTAATTGTTTTTTTCTAGCTTTATTAAAGTATAATTGACTAGTTATATACATTTACAATGCATTCTGATATACATGGTGGAATAATTATATTCAAGATAGTTAACATATCCATTTCCTCACATAGTTGCTTTTTGTGTATGTGGCCACACTTCAGATCTTTTCTCTCACCTTATTTGAAGTGTGTAATAGAATAACATACATGTGTATATTAGATCTTCAGAACTTATTTGTCCTGCATAGTTGCAACTTTCTTAGCACTGGTCACCATCTTCACATTCCTTCCTATTCCTCAGCTCTTGCCAAGCATCATTATGTTCTATACTTCCATGAGTTCAAATTTTTTATGTTCCATGTATTAAGGTAATGTATTGTTTGTCTCCTGCATTTGGCTCATTGGGCTTACGCCAATGTTCTCATTGGCTCATTGGGCTTACACTAATGTTCTCCAGATTTATCTGTGTTGTCCCAGTGAGAATTTCCTTTTAAATGATGAATAATATTCCACTATAGAAACACACACTCTCTTTCACACTTTGAAATGGCAAATTCACCATTCATCTGTTGATCAGTACTGTCATCAATGCTATATGTAGGTTTATTGCAACATTATTATCCTGAATAATGCTATAATAAAGAGCACAGGTAGTTTTTTGACATGTTTATTTAATTTCCTTTGAAAATATACCCAGAATGCAATTGCTTGATCTCATCATAGTTCTAGTTTTAGTTTTCTGAGGAATGCCTAGGAGTGATTTTCATTATAGTTATAAAAATTCACATTTGCAACAATAGTGTACGAGGGCTGACTCCCTGCACATAGCAAAAATATTCATTGCCTGGGCTAATTTTAAATTTTTTCACCATGTTTTAGTCTATTAGTTACACAATGTCAGGGCATACATGTAAGTCTTCAATTCACTTTGAGTTGATTTTTGCAAAGTGTGATACAAGAGTCAATTTAATTCTTCTACATATGAATATAAAGTTTATATGACTTCCTTCTTCCCTTATGAGTTCTTAGCAACTTTGAAAAGGTCAGTTGACTATATATGCCTGCTGCATATCTCTTTTATGAGATATTGAATATTATATAATATTGAATATTATATATTATATATTCATATATTTATATATTATATAAGTGCCATTGGTCTCTGTTTTTATGCCCCTCTTCCTTTTCTTAAATTTTGAAAGTCACTAAACTGCTAAATTGACCAGGATGGTCTTGAACCTGAGATTCTCCTGCCTCGACCTTCTGGAGTACTGGGATTACACCATGTCCATCTTAGCTTTGTAGTACATTGTGAAAAGGGTTTTTTGTTTTCATTTTGTACTGAGAATCGAACTCACGATCCTGTGCTTGCCAGGCAGGCATTTGTGCCACTGACCTATCCCCCCCAGCCTTGTAGTACATTCTGAAATCAGGTAATATAATGCCTCCAATTTTGTTCTTGCTCAAAATTGTTTGGTCTACAGGGGGCCTTATGTAATTTATATGAATTACAGGATTATTTTTCATTAACTGTAACAAATTCTCTTGGAATTTTAGTGTATGTTGCATTGAATCTGTGTACTGCATTGAATAATAGAGATAATTTATTATTAATTGATCCAGACTTTAAACATGGGCTATCATTGTGTTCTCTTCAATTTCTTTCATTCATGTTTTAGAATTTGATGTCTTCCAGTTAAATATTCTATTTTTTTTATGGTATTGTAAGTAGAATAATTTTATTTATTTATTTATTTTTTTTGGCAGAACCGGGGATTGAACTCAGGCCCTTGCACTTGCCAGGGAAGTACTTATTCCACTGAGCCATCTCCCCAGCCCCGATAATTTTATTTTTTAACATAGCTCCTTGTTATTATATAGAAACAATTTATTTTTACATGTTGATTTTGTATCAGGCAATTTTACTGAATATTTCTATTCATTCTATCAGGTTTTTTGGTGGTCTTCAGAGTTTTCTATAAACAAGATGATGCAATTTGGAAACATTATTTTACTCCTTCCTTTCCAGTTTGAGTGCCTCATTTCTTTTTCTTGCCTAATGGCTCTATGGTTTCCAACAATGGAAGTGGAAAGTGTGGATATAATTGTTTTATTGCAGATCTTTCAACTTTCTTTCATGAAGTATTTTAACTGTGGGCTTGTAATATAGTCTTTATTATGCTGAGGTACATCCTTCCAGTCTTAATTTCTCTGAGGTTTATTTAATCATAAAACAACAAGTTTCAAAAATGCTTATTTTGCATCTATTGAGAGATACATATATGACTTTTGTCTTTCACTTAGGCAAGGTGATGTATTGCATTCATGTGCACATGTTGGACTGCCTGGTAGCCAAGAAAAATCTTACTTGACTATGGTGCATGACATTTTTCTATATCTATGTTCATCTGGGATATTGTTCCATCACTTCTTTTTTTGTAGTCTCTATTTGCCAGGTCTTGGCGTTAGGATAATACTGATCTTGCAAAATGAGTCTGCAACTAATTTAGCTTTTTAAAAGATTTAAAAAATAATTTCACATTTTAAAAAAATGGGTAGAATTCACTTGTGAAATCATTACCTTTTCTTTGTTTGGAGGTTTTAAATTATTTGGATGAATCCGTTATCTCAATATTGACCTGTCCAAATTTTTATTTTCTTTTTCTCTCATTCTGTAGTACTGAATGTCCTCACACTGAAGTACATCCCACCTTTGATTTTCTTTCTTTTTTTTCCTTAGTTTGTTTATATGTTGAGACAAAGTAAGTTAAATTGCTAGATTATCCAGGATGGACAATTTTCCTACCTCTGCCTCCAAGAATGCTGGGATTACAGGTGTGTGCCACCACACTTAGCTCCAAATTTTGTATTATATCATGGTTCAGTGTTGGCTGGTTGTATGTAAATAGAAATTTATTTCTATAATTGTTTATATAATTGTTGGCACAGAACTTACCATCCTATTTATGTCTATAGTACCAGAATATCTCTTCTTTCCTTTGTCATTTAATTTTTGAGGCTTTTTTAAATTTAGCAAGTTTTTCATTGTGCTTATATTATTGAAAAACCAACTTTTAGTGTCATTTTTCTAGTTTTTATTGCATTTACTTTTATTTAGACTTTTATTATTCCATTCTTGCCATTAACTTTGGGCTTAGTTTCTTGTGTGTAAAACTGGGTTTTGAATCTTTTAAAAAATAGTCATAAAGGCATTGAAACAAGGTTCTTATGAGTGCTAGACAAGTACTCTATCACTGAACCCTTTCAATTTTTTTAAAATTTTGAAACAAGATGTCTCCCACTCTTGTCTTTACCTTACAGTCATCCTGCCTGTTTCTTGAGTGACTGAGAATACGCGCGCGCACTCCCAGGTCTGATTCTTTTCTTTAAGTAAGCATTTATTGAGATACCCTTTCCTCTTTGACTACTTCTACTACGTGTAATAACTTTGGGAACATTGTATTTTCCTTTTTATTTGGCTCAAGATGTTGAAATGTTTTCCTATTTGATTAGAAGTATGCTAATTTCTGCATATTTAAAAAAATTTCCCCATTCTTGATTGCCTAACAGTTTACAGCACTGAAATGTTTTATAACATCTCAGTTTTGTGCTTGGAGGGTAGCTAATGATTTTGATCTTCTTAAATTTGTTGAGGCTTGTTCTGAGGCTTAATGTGTGGTCTGTCTTGGAGAACATTTCAAGTGCACTTGATATGAATATCCATACTTTCTGTCGTGGGGAGAGTTTTCTTCACATGTCTGTTAAGTTCCCTTGGTTTGCACCATTTTTCAAATACAGTTTTTTTATTATTTTGTCTGGTGATCTCACCATTTTCAATGTGGGGTATTGAGCTTCCTTACTATTATTGTGTTGCTTTTCATTTCTTCAATTTTTAAAATATTTCTCATATATATTTAGGAATGTCACTTTTGGGTGAATACTTATAGCCTCTTGATGAATTGATACCTTTACTTATACTTTATTTCTTGCAAGTTTTTGATCTAAAATATATATTGTCTGATATAAGGATAGCCACTTTTGCTTTCTTGGTTATAATTTACATGGAATCTCTTTCTATCCCTTTACTTCCAGTATGGAGTATCTTTTTCCATCCCTTCATTTTCAGCCTATGTGTGCTTATACAGTTGATATAAGTGTCTTGTGGGCAGCAAGACACTTTCTCTTTTAAAATTCTATTTCATTATTGTCTTTTGGTTACAGAATTTAATATATTTGTATTTAAAGTAATTACTGATAAGGATTTGTTCTTGCCGTTTTGCTCTTCTAAGTGCTTTGTTCCTCTTTTGTTGACTTTATAATTTGATGGGATTCTTTTTGGTAGCAGTGTGTTTGATCTTTTTCCCTTTATCTTTTGTTTAGCCACCACAGATTTTTTTCTTCTAGTACTTTTTGGGGGGCTGTGTTGAGCAGTGGTCCTCTTATCACAACCTCCTGAGTGCTGAGAATGCAGGCAGGCACCGCCACTCAGCAGGCTTCTAATTTCTGTCCTAGAGTTAAAAGTGGTGGATGCACCACCACAATAGTCTGGATTGTGTATTATTCTCTTCTTTTCAGTCTTGGGCATTGACTTAGAGTATGCTAAGCAAGCAGTCCAGGACTGATCTACATCCTAGCCCCTTAATTTGACTATATTCTTATTTTATAGTGAGTTTTGTGCTTTCATGTGATCAACTAATGTCTTTTGTTTCCATTTAAAGAACCCACTTTTGTATTTTTTGCAAGGCAGACCTAGTGGTAAGGAACTTTCACTGGTTTTGTCTGTCTGGAAAAGTCCTTTTTTCATTTCTGAAAGATCCCTTGGCCAAGGATGATGTTTTTGTCTTTCTTTTTTTCTGCACCATGAAACTACCACCTACTTTCTCCTGGCCAACAAGGTTTCTATTGAGAGATCCACCAATCATTTTAAATGAGTTCTACTTACAAGTCTTCTTTTGTGGCTTTTGAAGTGACTTTTTGATCTTTGACTTTTGTGAATCTCATTATAAGGTCTTTTAGGGATGCTTTCTTCCTATGTACTTTGTTTAGAGTTCTTTGGGCTTCATGGTTCCAGAAATTAATTTCTTTCTACATACTCGAGAAATTGTCTGTCACTTTCTTTACACAAGCTTCCTTTCAGTTTCTTTCCTCATTCTTTCTGGAAGTCTCATATGTGAATACTGATTTGTCTCATGGCATTCTGTAAGTCCTATAGGCTCTTTTCACTCTTTTTGATTTTCTTTTTCCAATGACTGAATTTAATATCGGTCTTCAATCTCACTACATCTTTCTACTGCTTGGTAAAGTCTGCTTAGAGCTCTTTATGAAATTTTCAGTTCAAGCCTTATGTTCTTCAGCTACAAATTGTGTTTTTTTATGGCTTTTTCATTGTTGAACTTTTCATTTTGTTCAGTATACTCAGATACTATTTAGTTATCTGTGTTCTCTTATATCTCACTAGTATCCTTTATTATAATTATTTAGATTTTTTATAGCCAGTTTCTAGATATCTGTATTGGTCAGTATTCCTATAGATAGGACAATGTACATAAGACCCATATGTGAAAAGAGGACAGGTTTATTTTTGCTCATGATTTTCAAAGAATTCTATCCATAAGTGGTTGGCCGTAAGATAGAACTAGCATTAAGGAAAGGACTGCTGAAGGAAATGACTCAACCATGGGAGCCAGGAAGCAGAGAGTGAGAAAAGGTGAAGGCTAGGGAGAAGAACACAACCTTCCAGGTTGTGCTTCCTATGACCCTCCCTCCCAGGGACCACCTCTAGTGCATGAGATTTTTGGAAAATGTTTTAATCTACACCATAACATTCCACTGTTGGTTCCCAAAATGTTCATGCCCATCTTAGGCAAGGTGCATTTAGTCCACCCGAGGGGCTCCAAAGTCTTTAACAGTTTTAGGACTCTTGAAAACTCAAGTCCAAAACCTTCTCTGACAATCAAAGCAAACTCTTAGCTGTTAATCCCTGTGAAAATCAAAAAGAAAGTTAAATATTTCCAACATAAATAGCATAAAATTTGCTTTCCAAAGTGAAGAACAGGGGAATGGAAAGGAATATGATTGAAGAAGAACCATAACCCAGCTGGGCAAATATTAAATGCTGTAGCTCTATGTTATGCATTCAGGGCAGGTTGTGGTGAGATGTGTTTTAAATGGCATAGACAGCCTACTCCTACGGCTTGGCTGAGCACAGTTCAAGTGGCCTCTCTCATGGGCTTGTTTTGCTGCCTGTGTTTTCCTCAGCCAAAGTTCCATATTCCTAGCATCTCTAATTTTCTAGGTTCTCCACAGCATTTTTGGTTTTATATCCACAGTTTCAGCCATCTCCCTCTTAGCGGCTCCTAGAAAGAAACTACCTTTGACACACATTTTTTTCTGATTTCCTAGGCCTCTGAAGGTTGTTTAGAAACCCTCCTGGCTCCATAACTTTTGCATTCTGCACACCTACAAAAGCAATACAATCAGGAGGATGCCAAAGTCTTCAACTAGCTTGAGTAGAAATTGTCCTCTTGGTCCAAGACAGCTGGAGCCTCTAACTGCCTAGATGGATAAACTGGAGAAAACACTTCCTTAGGCAGCCCTGCATAAGCAGGGTGCTCTGGGGTTTTCTTCTCAAAAGAAAGTCTTTCAAAGGAATTTACCCTTTTACATCCTTTATCCTGTGAAGGATGAAGTCTGGTCCATTCCTAAGATGCCTTCAAGCCATCTTTTCTATTTTCCTGATGCAAACTTTTCACATTTCTTGGCTCTACTAGTTAATTATTACTATAAATCCATCTAAAAGCAGTCAGTAGTATCCATGCCATGGTCTGATGAGCAGTGAGGGGACTTGAAATTTCCTCTACCAGGCAAGTTAGTCTGCCACTCTTAAATTCAGCCTCACAGAAAGACTTAAGGACCCAGACAAAATGTAGACAAATTCTTTGCCAGAATACAACATACATGCCTTTACATAATTCAACTCCAGTAAGGTCTTTGGGAAAGGTCTTCCTTCCCAAATGAACACTCATGAGCCTGACCTTTACTGTCCAAATTCCCAACAGCATTCTGGTCTTCTGAACTCCAACTAGAATCTTTCTCTGCTTACAGCAAATCTCCAAACTTCTCCAACTCCTCTTACATACCAGTCCCAAAGGCGTCTTACTTTCTCATCCCTGAGACACAATTACTATACTCTCCACTGAAAGAAGGAAAGGACTTTTGCTTACAGTTTGTAGAGGATCCAATCCACACTTGGAGCTACACGGCAGCATGGCAGAGGGACATGGTAGAAGAGCTCATGCAATGGAGAGAGAGAGAGAGAGAGAGAGAGAGAGAGAGAGAGAGAGAAAGAGAGAGAGAGAGAGAGGAGGGAAGGAGGATGGGGAGAGAGAGAGGAGGGAAGGAGGAATGGGAGAGAGAGACAGAGACAAAGAGAGACAGAAGAGGGAAGGAGGGAGAGAGTGAGAGAAGGAGGGAAGGAGGAAGGGGAGAGAGAGAGAGAGAGAGAGAGAGAGAGAGAGAGAGAGAGAGGAGAGAATCAAGGGCAGAAGTAGGGAGATATACCCTTCTAGATCATGCATCCATCTCCTTTAATTATGCTTTACCTCCAAGTATCATTTAGTTATAAACTCAAAAGTGGACTAATTCATTGACAAGTATCATGCTCCTATGATCCAATCATCTGCCCTAATCCTCACCTATGAGCCAGAAGGGCTTGTGAGGCAAATACTCAGGGGCTTAGATCCCTTTCATGAGAGTACGGGCCCTTAGGATCTAATCACCTCTTCAGGCCCCACCCTCAAGACTATCCCATTGCCCATTACACTTCAGCCCCTTGCACTGGGTGTGGTGCCATATATCTGTAATCTTAGCTACGTGGGTAGCTGAAGCAGAGGAACTCAAATTCTAGGCTAGTCTGGGAAACTTAGTAAAACCCTGTTTCAAAAATCAAATTAAAAGGGCTGTATCCCAGCACTGGCTGGCTTTAATCCTCGATACTTCAAAGAAAAAAATCAACATCTGCATTTTGGAGGAGATATATTAAACTGTTGCCCAAGACTAATGTGGAACTATTCTTGCTGACTGTATCAATGTAGCTTAAAATTTTTTGTCTTAAAGTTTTGTGCTATATCCAGTTTTGTAATCTCTCACCTGGATTCTTTTGCTCTGGTAAAAGTATTTTGAAGTATGAGCAGTCAGAAGGATGCTTCTGTGAGGAGCAAGTATCCTAGTCTACCATCCGGTTGATGTCATTGTCTAGCAATTCAGGTGTTTTAATGTCACAATATAATTTTTACTTTGTTTGTGAAACATTTGACGTAATTTACCAGTAGGTGGCACTCCAAAGTAAAGCTGAGTATATAACCCATCGCTGCTGCCCAACCTCTTGATTTTTTTCATTGATTATAGATTAATAAGAATATGGTTAACATAAGGAAGCTATTTCACATTTTTCTCCACAATGCATTTTTTACACTCCGGCTTGGCACTTAGATCATTCTTGCCACAGACGACTCTAGATAAATTTGTTTTACATGAAAACTTCTTAGGAAAGTAATATGAGTAAAAAACATTATGTGTGGTTTCCTAGCAAAGTTTAAAACTAAGATGTGAAATGTAAAAACAAGATTAAATGAAGTGGGTAGGGCCAGCGGTATAGCTCAGCAGACTAAGCACTTGCTTAGGTAAGCGCAGCGACCAGGGTTCAATTCCTGGTTCTGCAGGCCCTGCCGGCCCCACCTTTGGGTGTGCTGAGCCAGCGATGGAGTCTGGGCATGGTGGCGCGTGCCTGTAATCCCAGCCCTAGGGAGGCAGGAAGCAGGAGGATCACTATCAATGTGGGCTGCGTAGTGAGACCCTGTCCAAAAAAATAAAAACAACCAAATGAAGTGGGGAAGCCAATTGCTATTGTATATTCACAAATCTATTCTGAGATCTGACAAACTTGAACTTGACTGATTGGCAGTTTGCATTATTAAAGTAGTTCTCCAAAAACAGTTCCACTAAGGCCTTTTATTACATCAGATAATCAGAATATTCAGTTTTATACATGTCAGTTATTGTACTTGCTCCTTATGTGAGATATCTTTCTCTGTCTCCTCTGTAGTTCTATACAGATTTTCACATGAAGCTGTATGAAATATACATATTAGCTTATTTCATATTTGCTCTTCACACTAAAACATCAAAGATGTCAAATATTTTTGTTGATATTAAATAATGACTCAGAAAGTTTAGGTGATTTAAGTCAGCTAATAAACTAGTAAACTGTAGAGCAGGAAACAGATCCCAAAACTTATAACTTGAAGGCTCATTTTTCATATCACATTTGTTTTTCTTGTTATACACCTAAGACTAATGCCAATTTCATTTGTACATGTAAAATTTTAATTTGATAAGTAAATTTCAAAGGCACACAATTAGTGTACTTGCTGTAGTTTCTGTATTTCTGTCTCCTTCAAAATTCATGCTGAAACTCCAGCACAGATACCATAGCATTAAGAGGGGGACCTCTGGGAGCTGGTCAGCGCCCTAACAGAATGACTCAGGCAGTACTTTATTGTCTTACTCTGCTACATGAGAAAAGTTTGTCCCTTTCTGTTCTGTCCCTTCCTTCATGCAAGGACATCTGGATGACACTACTCATGTTGAACAGGTCTCCACTAGGTAAGAATTCTGGAAGCAAATTGGTCTTGAATTTCCAGCCAGCAGAACAATGAGAAATCAATTTTCCTTTTCAAAAAACATTGTTCACTTTTTTCCTCAATAAAATGGGAAAAAAAACAACATTGTCCAATCTTTCATATTTTTATAGCGGCACAAATAGATTTAAGACACTTCTCTCTCAATGTTACAAGTTATGCAGTTCTTTGGTTACATTATATATGTACTTTTACTTCCCCCTTTCAACTTTTTGCTTTCTTTTTTTTTTTTTTTTTTTTGTCTTTTTGAGACAGGGTCTCACTATGCAGTTCAGGCTGGCCTTAAGCTCACTTTGTAGCTCAGGCTGGTCTCGAACTCACAACAATCCTCCTGCCTCAGCCTCCCAAGTGCTGGGATTACAGGCATGCACCACCATGCCCAGCTAACTTTTTGCTTTCTTTTCATATACTATAAGCTTTCTTTCCAAAGGATCAAACACAATTAGTGCTACTGTAGCTAGCTGTGTCCTTTCTGCTTCACCTTCTGCCACGTGAGGACACAGAAACAGGGAATCTTTTGGAAAGCAAGGTGGTCTCTTCCAGATACAGAACACATTAGCCTTTGATTTTGAACACCCCAGCCTTCGTGTGTGTGAGGAATTTCTGTTATGCACATAACAGCATCAAGCATTTTGTTACAGCCACAAAGTGAGATAAGACTACTAGTTAAGGTAGTATATAATTAACAAAACCAAAATCTTCCTGTATTCTGCCCTAGAAATTTTCTTAAGACTCTCCTTAAAATTCTCATAGTTCTCATTCTTCTAGGCTTCAGACCAATTGTTGTATGTATTTGAAAGAAAGTAATTTAAGCTATTTCCTCCATTAATGTAGCAAGAATTAGCTTCTTATATCATTAACATTAGTTTCTTAGTAAGAAAAAGCTTAGGCAAATAAGATGAAGAATCTAGCAGCTCAGGTTGGGTAAAGCATCTGTTGGTCATTAAAAGGGAGGACTCTAAACCAAGTATAGTGGTACAGTCTGTAATCCTAGCTACTTGAGAGGTTGAAGCAGAAGGATTAGAAAAGCAAGATTTTGTCCCCAAAATAAAAGAAACTTTAAAACATTGGCTATGTAGCTCCCTCAGTTCAATCTCCACTACTGAAAAAAAAAATGATTGGAAAGAAATAGTACACCAAAGAGTATATAAGAAAGTTCAAATTAATATGCAAAGCAAGTCCATAGTGCATATCTAAATGGTGTTTACCTTGAAGGGTTATTTATGGGGAGGTAAACATTCTTTTACCTAAGAATGTTTTTTTATGATTATTATACAGGTAAATAAATACATCAGAATTCATTGAACTAGAGTAGCGTAGGGTGCTTCATTATGTAAGTTGTATGTTGAGGGTTTTTTTCTTTTTTGTGATACCAGGGATTGAATTTGGGATCATGTGCTTTCCAGGAAGTATCTTGTTTTAAAAAATGATTTTTTAAAGAAAGTGAATTTCTGAAATCATATCTTGCCATTGCAGGGTCTATCATTACTTAATATTATAAAAATACAAGCCCTTAGCCGGGCGTGGTGGCGCACACCTGTAATCCCAGCACTCGGGAGGCTGAGGCAGGAGGATTGTTGTGAGTTCGAGACCAGCCTGAGCTACAAAGTGAGCTTAAGGACAGCCTGAACTGCATAGTGAGACCCTGTCTCAAAAAGACAAAAAAAAATTAAAAAAAAAAAAATACAAGCCCTGGATGAGGTAGCACACATCTGTAATCTCAGCACTTGGGAGGCTGAGGCAGGAGGATCATTAGTGAGTTTAAGACAAACCTGGGCTATAAAGTGGGCTCAAGGCCAGCCTGAACTGCATAGCAAGACCCTGTCTCAAAAGATAAATAAATAAAGTAAAATAAACACACACGCACTAGGTAGCTTGCAGTTTTGGAGGGCTCGGTCCATGATCAGCTGTTTCTAAGGCAGACATGCTGTGGTGAAAAGGCATAATGGAGAAGACCTATCTGAACCATGGCACCCAGGAAACAAAGAGAGAAGGGACCAGGAATGACAATATACTCCTCCAGGTCACAGTCTCAGTGGTCAGCCTCCTTTAACCAGACACCACCTTCTATCAGCACCCTCAATTCTAACTCATCCATGGGATTAATTCTCTGATAAATTTAGTCTCTTGGAATAATCACCTTCCAAAAGCCCCACCTCTGAACACATAAGACTTTGGGGGTACCTTATAGATGTAAACATAACATACATGTTGTTTTGCCTTTCTAAACTTCAGAAATCTAAAATTCAGTTAATAATATTTGCCTCAAAAGAGTTGTTGCTTGGACTAAGATATCTGGCATATAAAGTGCTCAAAAACTTAGCAGTCATGATTTTTTTTTTTTTTTACAGGACTGGGGATCAATCTCAGGATCTTGTGCTTGCAAGGCAGGCATATGCTGCTGAGCTATCGCCCCAGCTAGCAGTCATGATTATCTTTATCATTATCACTATTTTTATAGTGGAGAGGACAAAAGGCAGATAAGAGAGAAACTAGATTCTACATGTAACACTGATTTAATTAATAAGAAACTAGAAGAGAAGGAGGAGGGGGAGACGGAGGAAAAGAAGAGGAAGAGGAAGAAAAAGAAGAGGAAGAGAAAAAGGAGAAAGAGGAGAAGGAAGAGGAGGAGGGGAAGAGAAGAAGAGGAAGAGGAGGAAGACAAAGAAGAAGGAGGAAGACAAGAAGAGGAAGAGGAAGGAGGAGGAGGAGAAGGAGAAGGGGGAGGAGAAAGAAGAGGAGGAGAAGAAGAAGGAGAAGAAGGAGAAAGAGGAGAAGGAGAAGGAGAAGAAACTTCCTTAAATGGAATACAGTCACAGAGCACCCTAGAAGCATGTGGGCAAAACAAAAGCATAGTGCTGGGAGTGTATGGTGTCAGTATAGGTTCTTAAAAAAGAGCAGTGTAGCTTCTTGAAGGTGGATTAGCTAAATTTAAACCTAATTGTTACACTTAGTACTTGTGTGACCCTGTCTCATTTTTTAGACTATGTATAACATGGTACATTAACATTGATTTTACACAATTTTTACTAGAAAAGGGCCCAGAGAGGGAAGATATTTTAAAACTACACTTGAAATATCTGTAGAATATTTACTAGTAAGATGAAATAATACCAATACATTTTATTTCTAGTGAAATTTTAATCTTATCTGTATCATTGTAAGGGTTATAAAATCAACTTCATAGTACTAATATGATAATTATATACCCAAATCATGGGAAAGCACCTCACACAGAATTGGGACCAAGTAAATGTTAGTTTCTTTTCCTTTAATACTACATTTAAAAACTTTTAAGGATGAAATAATATGGTACTTTTTCTAATATTAACTTTCTTTTTTTTTTTTTTTTTTTCGGAATTGGGGATTGAACGCAGGCCCTTATGCTTGCCAGGGAAGTGCTTATTCCACGGAACCATCTCCCTGGCCCTAATTTCAATTTTCTGAAGCAGAATTATTCTTGTATTCTATTTATTACTTAGTAGAACTACAAGTTTGTTAATATTTTACTTTCTACATATACTTTATTTCCAATAAGTAAATGGCTAAAGGTCTTTTAAAACAGTTAATTCAAAGTGACATAGACACTCCCTCAAAAAGAAACATTAAAAAAAGGGTTGGGGATACACCTCAGTGTGAAGGGCCTGGGTGTAATTTCCAGTACAATAATTTTAATTGTTGATTTATACCCCTGAAGAATGTATATGGCCCATTTTAATTTAAACAAGACTTTTGGAAATTGGCATAAGTCTCACAAGTGGGCATAATGCCCAATAAACAGATGGTTATAAAAGCTCAGGTGCCAGAAATCCAGTATGACCACAGTTCATGTGGAATTTAAAAATAGTAACAGCTTTTCCAACTGGTCAACTATGTATATTAGAAATAGAAAACAAATTCTTAAATACATGAATACTTCTTCAGACTTAAGCAAAAATCTATAAATATTTTAATGAAACACTTTGATATCCTTTAAAATCTGTCGGTATTTACAAAATATAATCTCTTTTTGTTACAATTGAAAAAAACCTAAGTTGTTAGTCTATAGTAATAGGTCTGCCTCCTACTGTATTTGTGACTAATTGTATAATAGGTTATTATAGTTTCTGATCTGTGGAAAGTACAGAGCATTCCAACAAAGGGTTTTAATGTAGACCTTTTTTGCACTCATGCGGTTGATTGCTAAGTGTAATAGTCTGATCATTATGTTGAATAAATGAGTCTTTAAAAAAAAAACAGTTCTGGCTACTTTATTCCTGTTTTTAGTTCAAATTCAGCAGTCAAGTCTAACATGTAGCAACAAAGATATTCATTTTATTGTTATTTATAATTGGAAAATGTGTATATGGTCAATGATGAAGAACTGGTTAAATAAACAACTCTATACAATGGTTACATTACACTATATGCACACTATACAATGCAGCCACTAATACTGTGTTACAGGAAAATATCTGCATAAGTAGGAAATGATTATAATATCCAAAATAGTAGTGGTTAACAAAATATTTGGTAAAATATATTGTTACTTTTGAATACACACAGAATGAAAGACTATTAATTAAACTTTAATTTCAAGCAAGGTTCTAAATGATTTGTACCTCTTCAATTACCTATAATTTTCAAACATTTTACTATGAAAATATGTCACAAGTAATTGCAATAAATAATGATTTACTTTTGTAGATTGATATTTAAATCTATGGTAAACTGAATAGATTGGAGAGCTCTTTTATTTTTTTCTCAGAAGTTTTTTGCCTCTAGGGTTCTGCGGAGATGGCTCAGTGGAATAAGCGCTTCCCTGGCAAGCACAAGGGCCTGAGTTCAATCCCCAGTTCCCAAAAAAAAGGTAGTTTATTGCTTCTCATCATCTCTTTGCTATAGCTCTGGTGCAAATCATCACCTCCTTTCACTTGGAAAATTACTACTGCATCAGACCTACCCTTCCTATTTCTGCCTCTTACTATAAACCTTGTCAACGAAATATCATATCACTCAACCCCAAATCCTCTACTGGCTTATTTCATTTAAAACTGAGTTATCAAGATAGCGTACAGTTACGCATGATTGAGGCTCTGCAGCCTTCTCCACAGCATTCCCTCCCCTCGCCCCTCTGTCTCGTCCCTTGTCTCCCAGCGGGATCTCACTTGCTCACACTGGACCTTGAATGTCACATAGATGTTCTTCCCCCATATTGAATGGCTTATGCTCTTTCTTCTTCCAGGTTTCTCCTTGGTGATTTCAGAGAGGGCTTTTCTTTCATTCTGTTTAGTATTACTGTCCTGCATTCCTCAGCTCTCTACCTAGTCCTACATTCCTTCTTCCCTTTATGTCTTTCCTTCTCTGCTTTATCTTGTGGATTAGGCCTACAAGTGGGAGATTAAGGTATGCTTTGCTACCCGAGGTATCTCCAGCTGTCAAACAGCAAATTGCTAGAGAAGGCATATGAGGATTTCATTCAGTGATCTAGTTTCTCAAGGCCAACAGCAAGTCATACAATGTAAGAGAGCAATTTAGGTGGATTGAAACTTAAAATTTTATATAGTTTTATAAAGACCTATTACATTCATCTACTAATTAATTAGGTACCCATCTTAAAAATCTGAAAGATGATTTGCCTACTAGACTACTATAAAGTTTTTGAGGAAAAAAAGGGTTTTTTAATCTGTTGCAACAGATTGGATTGAAAAGTTTTTGGTTAAATTCCACATTGCACATTATAAAAATGTATAAACTAAATGAGCTTGATTAAGCACATTTAAGTGCTGTACTCTTTGGGTTCTAAAGACATAAGCTTGTCTGACAAATGTAAATTGTGTTATTTTCCTCATTGCCTAATGATTGCTAATGATCAGGGCAATGAAGCAATTAGTTTTCAAAACAATAGGGTTCCTTCACTAAATCATAATTTTTTATTACAAGGCCAAAAGAATGTTCTACTAAAACTATGATTAAATTCAAGCTGATGCCATTTATTTATAGAACATAACAGCCAAGACTGCTTATTCAAATAGCATCCTTTTGCATCAGGCGTTGTGGCACATGTGTGTAATCCCAGTACTTGGGAAGCTGAGGTGGGAGGATTGTTGAGAGTTTGAGACCAGCCTGAGCTACAAAGTGAGCTCAAGTAGAGCCCGAACTGCATAGTGAGACCCTGTCTCAAAAGAAATCAAATATACAGCTTAACAAATACTGATCTCTGAAATTTTTAACACAGCTATACATTTTAATTTGGATTATGAGAAAATATGCCTATAACTCTACAATTATAATATCAAGTACTTCTTCAAATAAAATTTAAATAAGCATAGTTACTCATAGAGCTCTTACTGGAGACAAAATTAGAAGTTCTATTAGGTGTAGTAAAAGGCCTCTAGGGGTTTTAGCTTGATACTGCCCTTCTTATACAGAGGCCCAATTTCACAGGCAAGCAACCTATGCCATTGTATACAACTCTGCTTTGTTGTACTGTATTATCAAATTAACTACTTATTACCCTTTTTAAGGCATGGATTGCATAAGATCATGCAGAGCAGATTTGTGGGGGGAACCTATAGGTAAAGTAACATGGCAGCAAAGCAGCATCAGCTGACAATCAGTACGAACCATTCAATGTCTCCACACTTAAGATGTGAACTACAGTTCACATAAAGCTCCAGCTCTAGCCAAAGCTCGGCTTCTGAGGTCATGTTTCCCTTATACAGAAAGAGTGCAGAAGTACAGCGACCACAGTTCACGTTACTGGGGATCAGGTCAATCTTTCAACTTCTGCAATAATTTTACTCAGAGCAGTTAGTTCCCTAAGTCTTGATAACTTGTGTAGCACTCTATTTGTCTAAAACTAGACACTGACACACTCACCTCCAATTTTCTCTGAAAATGGAAATGTTCATCCTGGACATAATCATCAGGCATGAGGACTTAAAAGTGAGTAGGGGTAGGGATTCATGATTACCCTGTTTTTCCTGAGGACATTTTAGATATATTTTAGGAATGCAAACATTAAAATTTATCAAGTATCAGGTGTTCCATATGTTTTAAAATTAAATAGTCATGTTTTAATGCCAAGAATAGTTTCACTGTTATATTTAACATCTGTGCCAATTGTAGAAGGAAAATTTAATGAAAAGTTTTTAATTTACTTTTTAAAAAGTAGATATATAAGCAAAGTACTTGATGTCAATTTAAAATATAAACATATGGGGATTAAACTTTATGCCTAATACTCTTCATGATCAACTTTTGTATTTAGTATCTTAGGTACACATACTGTGGCCACACAGTTTTGACAATAGAACTCTTAATTACCAGAGAAAAAAAGAATAGTGGTCTCTTGCTTCCTAGTCAGAGGCAGACTACTCTATCAAACTTAGAGACCTTGGGGCTGGGGAGATGGCTCAGTGGAAAGCACGAGGGCCTGAGTTCAATCCTTGGTTCCACAAAAAAAAAAAAAAGAACAACATAGAGACCTCAATTTTATATAGTATAATTTTGTATACTGTCCACAGATATTTATGCCTTTTCTTGGAAATATAAATGTAGCATAGTTGTGAGTGATGCAAATAGTGGAATAATTAGTTTGTGAAAAGAAGTCATTGTGCTAACTGATAAGAGCTGGTTATTTGTCCTCAGAAAATGATAGTCAAGCTTTGGAAGCTAAAAGACATAAGATAACTTATATCTTATATAAGATATACTATAAGTAGTATAGAAAATAAGTTCATAAGAGACAAGGAGATAATATAGATGAGGCTTGAAAGAGGGTTTTATGGGCTGGCAAGATAGCTCAGCGGTCTAAAGCGCCTACTTGGGCGAGCTCTCGGGGACCACGGTTTGATCCCCAGCACCACATGCCATGCCAGCCCCTCCCCACAAAAAATGAATCCGTGATGTGTAGTGAGACACTGTAATAAATAAATATATTTAAAAAAAAAAAGGGTTTTATGTAAGGGAAAACCCCAACTTAGCCTTTAAATTTTTTTAAGCAAATGAAACACTGATATTTGTATGAATGTAGTGTTTATGAAACATTTGTGACCTTTTTAATAAAAGATATTATATATAAAGTTATTAAAAGTTACCTGTTATCCAACATTGATTCAAAATTTAACACAGAAAGCAATTTGACAGTGGAAAGGAAATGCAATTACTACTTCTAAATGGCTAGTGGTTATATAGCCATGCTTTTAAGATATAAAGCCTTAGGAACATTACAATTAAGATTTTTCTGGGATGATGATACATGCCTGTAATCCCAGATAGGAGACTGAAGCAGGAGGATTATGAACTCAGGCCAATATGGGCAAGTTAGCAAGACCCTGACTCAGAAGTATAAAATCAGTTAACTGTGCAGAACAATAAATACAACATGCAGATTAGTGTTGTCTTTTAATCAAAATTATAATAAAATTAGCAATACACAGAAAACAGATTAACTAAAACCAAACAGAATCAAACTTCGCATTTCATTCTACAAACTCAAAGGAGTCTATTTTTCCAACCTCACATATCAACCAAACATACTTGCTAGTCATCCACTCAATTTATAACATGAAGTAATTACCATTTTTTCCAACCAATCTTGAATTATTATTTTGGATTTTCAGTGTAGCTTCAACACACAATCATTTGAACAAGAAAGTATATATCTGCTGTGTGACGTACACATGGCAGTATGTAAAAACCTATTTCCAATCATAAACTATTTTCAGTGTCATTTAAAATAGCAGTTGTTTATAATCTCAGGCAGTCTTAAATGATGTTATTTTCTAAGTAAATGAAAACATACACATCTGAAGATGGCTTTATATCTGGCAATAGTAGCACTCTTTTTGCTAGCAAAGAAAGGCTGAAAGACAGTAAATTCCTTGGAATAAAAGGTCTATGTATGTGTGTATCCAACAATGTGTGTCAAGCAGAGTGGCGCCTCAGATCAGCATTTGGCTGACTTCCTTTCCTGTTCAGCTGTTTGCTCAGATCTAACCTCACTGAGGCCCAGCTCTGTGAGACAGGTATTTGCTATAATTATTTATATAATTATAATCTTTTATTCTAACTTTCCCTTGATAGCATAAATTTCCCTCTAACATAGTTATGTATTATGTTGTTATTTATTCCCAGTACTTTTCTGCTACAATGTAATCTCTACATGGTGAGGGATCTTTATTTCATGTTGTTTGATAAAAGTGTAGAATAAATTCTGGAATATAGCAATCACCTAATATAGCTTTGTTGAATTCAAATAAAATGAATGAGACCAGGAGAAACACTTTCTATGAAAAAATAACTATAGGTAACAATATGCTACTTTACAGAAAAGTAAACTATGTTTCTTGAATGGGGTTGTTGAGAATATACAAAAGAATTCTTTTAAGGAATAGTGAATAGCTTTGCCTAAATCATGTATGTATCAACACAAAACAATACAACCTCAGCATTTGGAGGTCACCTCCCCAAATGTCTTCCCTGATCCCTTGATGTAAAAGCTTATTATTCTTCTTCTAATTACAATCTTTATTCTAACTTACTTTCCCTTGATACAAAAATTTCCTTGTTGTTCTGTAGCTCTTGATTCATTTTCCTCTATAGATCTTTTTTCAGTAACATTGTGTTGAACATTCTGATTGACTGATTGATAATCTCTTCTCCAAAACAGGGACCCTTTATCTGTCACTCTTACTGCTGTTTTCCTATGTTTGGCTAAGTGGCTGGCACATGGTAAATATTTGTCAGCATGAATACATTGGAAATTTGCATGCACTTGTATTGCTTTTTCCATAGAAGAATGATCTGGTTGTCTCCAGAGCTAAAGACACAATTAAAACAAAACAGTTCTTCATGTACCACACCGTATCAAGTAAGATGGGTTAAAGGTTTGATCACACTCACTAGATATCACTGCACCAAGTATCAATAATATTCACTTGCAAGGTTAGACATTAGATAATAGTAACAGTTGTAAATGTCTCTTTTTGACAGTTTTCAGAAGTAAAAATGCTGATTTAAAATTCTGTGAAACTGACCTAAAAGGCAAATGCTCAGAGTGGGAATTTAAACTTTTGCTTTTTAACTTACTTTTAATTTCAAATCTTGAATGATGGCAATATCCTGATTGAAATTATTGCCTATAGGTGACAAAAATCAAGATTCAAGGCTCTTTCCTTTTAACGTGTTACAAATGCAAAAAGAAACACATCTTTAAAAACTATCATTTCTGTACAGGATGCTGCTTCTCTAAGGTTTTTTGGTCTGAGCCCCACAATTATCACCAGAAATTTCAGCTGTAGACACATCTTTAAAATACTTTGTTTTCAGCTGCAGAACTTTAGATATGCATGCATATTTAAGTATTTCTATCTGGTTTACTAAAACATCTCAACATGCTAAGTTTAAACTCCCGCTCGCTCCTTCCCAATGCTCCACAGCAACAGATAGAAACATCCCCACCCTTTTTTTCTCACAGAGTGATGGTTCCTTTAATGGTAATGATAGATTCTGATTTTCAATCATTTTAGGTTCTCAAAATAGTCACAATCTAAGACTAAAGAATCAATCTTGGTAACTTTCCAGCTTCAATATATAGCTCACTTCAGGACTCTTATCTTTTCCTCCCACCTTCTTCTACCCCATTGTGAGGAGAGCATTAGTGACTTGGAAGGTGTGTGGGAGAAACCTTGCTTTCAGACACCTGCTTTCTTTTCCAGGCTTAGTGTGTTAGCTTTGTGGTGGAAGTGATAGAGAAAAGGGCAAATGCTTATCTTTTACTAGGTAAGAACACAATTGTCATTAACAGTTTGCAATATCGATAAATGTTGATAAAAATGGGTGACAGTATCTAAAAGCTGTATCTCTGCTGAGGCTTCTTTGGTAGCCTACAGGGGCCTCTGATTCTCTAGTTTCCTGGTGGTGGTCATTTGGATGACTTTACCTCTGTCTTTCCTCCTGATGTGGTCACCTTCATGCTGCAAAGTAGTTTAACTTACCTAACTTTCCTGGTATTCCTACCACCCACAGTAATCTCCATTCTTGCCATATTAAATAACTGTTATGGAGGTCACTGTCTTGGCCTTTGTTATAGTCAGGGCTCATAAGGGAAAGGAATATAGGACACGTAAGATTACTTTATAATATTTACCTGAAGAGTCAAATGCAAAAAAGTGTGAGAGATATGTCCACACACTACAGTCCCAAACAATCAACCAAGGGCCTGGATCCCACTGCGATGTCCTCCATAATCCCAACTGGAGGCCTGGATTCCAGGACGTCTCATGTTAGTCTGCATCGAGGACCTGCATTTTGAAGGCCTGAACACCAGTAGTGGAAGCTAGAATGTCTGTGCCTATAGGGTGAAGGGTCTGGGGCATCAGGCTGAGATCTGACCAGTTAGGAAGCGACAAAGCAAGGACCAGCGCGCCCCTCAAAATAACTGCAGCCTTTCTCAGCAACAGTAAGTCCCAAGATCCTCTGATGATGAGAATAGCCACATTCCCATCAGAAAAGCCTGCACAGGCTTCTCAGGGGAATCAATAGCACACCCGCTTCCCCTATGGTTCTCTTTTTATGCTGTTGCTAACAATTTTCAGATGGGCCTTCTGCACCCAGCACCATGATGATTCAATTCAGCTGGGTGTTAAAGCTGACCACCAGAGCCTCTTCCAGTCTATCATGTCTTTCAAATTACGTTCCCTCTATGCAGCTCCAGAAACTCAGCAAGTCTCCCATCAAGCCAGTATTCAAGTTAGTCTCCCCTTGTACTAGTAATCTTCAATCTTTACAACTGATTCAAACGCATTCTTCACACTCCAACTACAAAGCAGGAAGTGGCCACAAACACCTCTTCTCTAAAAGGCCTCCTTTGATTTCTTCCTAATTTTTGACTATGGGTTAATAGAAGTGGTGGCAGGGATAGTGCTAGGGTTGACTGTGATGTTAGTTTAATCCTACTAGGCTATTTAACATTATGTGAACTTATGATAAAGAACATTTAATAAGCTATATTCTCAGGTTTGAGGCATAATCATAATTAATGGGGCAGTGAGAAAACTCACAAAAACAATTTAGCTGTAATAATGAGGTATATTAAAAATACAGTTAATGCTTAATTTTTAAAAGTCTATTATGGTGGTTGGACAGGATATTATGTCAGCTTCTAGGACTATGGACAACCACTAGGAAAATAACAAGGTAGCAAGTATTAATTATTGAATCTTTGATGTAATTCAGGTGTAAAAAGTAAGATATGCAAACAGCTACACTCTCTTTCTTTACTGATAAGAGACGTATGCTATAATAATGTCTGTAAGTATAATATCATGTATGCACCTTCTATGATACCAAAACATTATGAAAAGTTTGCAGTGTATTAATTTATCAAATCCATCTTGTCAAGGTATCTTAAAACTGTCTCATTGATACTTGTACTTCAATAAAATAAAAATTAAAAAAAAAAAAGCCTATTATGGTAGGGTTGGGGAGGTAGCTTGGTGGTTTAAGCACCTGCCCAGCAAGCATCAGGACCCTGGTTCAATCCCTGGTACCACATGCCAGGTGGGCTCTGGAACCAGGCATGGTGGCACATGCCTGTAACCCCAGTGCTGGGGAGGCTGAGACAGAAGGATCACTATGAGTCTAAATTGTGTAGCGAGATCTGTATCAAAGAAAGAAATAAACAAAAAGAATTTTTAAAAGACATATTGCCATCAACCCTCTGAACTTCCCCCTACCACCTGTCTCTTCAAACACTTAGCTCATTGTTCCTGCCATCTTCAGAAGTAGTTCTCAAAGTCTTTTGTGAATATTTTCAGTTGTGCTGTCTGTATGGAGGCCTTAATACCTTGAATTGATTAAAAATATTTAGCTTTCATGGTCATTTTTAACTTTGGAGAAGAGCCCAAAGTTGCATGGTGCCAGATTGAGTGAATGAGGTAGCTGCAGACACACCACATTTTTATAAGCCTGCCTTACCATTCGATGGCACATGGCAGCAGCATTCACCAGTTCTGGCAACTGCTGTAAAGATGCTCATGAAAGAGGATACTCACAAAAGGCAAGAATGACAGGACAAGTGCGTCTGAAAGAAGAAGGTATCCTGAAGGGGATTAATGGCAATGTCTTTTGCCAAACTACCTTTTAAAAATTTAAGAACACTGCTTATTTTATCATAAACATAGTACTGTCCTGCTTTTAAATGTTAGCTTAACATCTTGCTTAATCAACTGTAAAACCTGCAATAAGAGCAATTTCTCATCTGGTCCTGTTCAAAACATCTTTTGTGATATACAATTCACATCCCATATCCTTTATACTAAAGTGGATAATTTGCAATCTTCAAGTAAGTATTAGAATCCAGAATTCAGCCTTTCAAGTACTAGGGTATCCTTATCAAATATAGCAAGGTATCATGTTTTGTGAGCTATATTAACTGAAATCTTCAATAAAGAACCACTTAGGAACAGGTGTTAACATATTACAAGTAGCAACAAACTTTTTGGTTTTTTTTTTGGCGGAATCGGGGATTGAACTCACGCACTTATTCTCCTGAGCCATCTCCCTGGCCCCAAACTTTCCAATAGTGAAATTTATTTAGTTTAACATTTCGTATGCTTCATTTACAATGGATTCCTTTATATTTTTGTCTTTAAAAGAATACTTATCAAAATGCCTACAAACCTAACGTACCGAAGAATGGACATCATGGGTTTCTTTCTCCACTCTCCTCCTTTTTGTAATCTTTTTCAATAAGAAATATAAATTCATGCAAGGTCAAATTAATTAAGTGCAATGAATATGCTATATTTGTTTAAAAATACAGATTTTTCAAGGGACCGGGGAGATAGCTCAGTACAATAAGCGCTTGCCTGGCAATGGTTTGTGGAACAACTGCTTCATATTGCTGGCTG
Organism: Ctenomys sociabilis; assembly: GCA_004027165.1. Taxonomy (NCBI): domain Eukaryota; kingdom Metazoa; phylum Chordata; class Mammalia; order Rodentia; family Ctenomyidae; genus Ctenomys; species Ctenomys sociabilis. The sequence continues at coordinate 28,753 of PVKA01019326.1, forward strand.
CTTAATTAAAAAGAAAAGTTTTGGGGAAATATTATTTCAGGGATACCTTTACCAAAGATATGATAGGTATAGTAACTTCCATAATACAGATGTTAACAGAAACTTTAGTGTTTTAGTAAAGTGCAATAAGTGTTTTATGAAGCACAAGACAGTGGCTTTAAAATACCTTATTATTACAGATGCTACTCAAAGGTGAGGCATTAAAAATGTAAAGTTGCTTAAGAATTATTACAAATATTTGGTAGCTATCTTTATGTAAGCATTTACACTAAGTGATGGAATTTGGGCTAGGGAAGAAGCTTAATGATAAACTATTTGCCTAGTGTATGTTAGGTCCTTCTCTAAGGTTTTCTAACTTTTGCACTACTGGAAATTGAACCCAGAATGTTAGAACTCAGCTGCATCCCCAGCCCTTTACAGTTGTTTCTTTTTAATTTCAAGATAGGGTCTTGCTAAGTGTCTAAGTCGCCCAGGATGGGCTTGAACTTGAAATCCTGCCTTAGCTTCTCAGAGCATGCCACCACACCTAGCTACGATAGGTCTTTAAAAATCCTTGTTGTAATTGTGAAAGGTGTACTATTACATAAGCTAAAAGGATTATTTAAAAACTGTTTAAAATATTCAGATGGTAGTAAAATAAAACATGATCACTAGTTGACAGTATGAAATGTAATCACTTAGCAATGTTTCACTTTTCTACCTTATCTAATTAGGTTTCATATCTCAAAGAAATATGTAACAGCCAGCTAGCACATTTCTTCTTGTAATTAACAGCCACTTATACATTCTATTATTTTTTCTTTCAAATGTTTTATTAATGATTATAATGCTTCTCTACATTAGTAATCTTAATAAGTAGTATTCATTTTAAAAACATCACCACAAACGACTATTTTCTGAATATTTGCTTCATTCCATGTTTTCCTATGCCATCTGACAAAATATAGCTCTGAAAAGCATAGTAATATTATTATGCAAAAAATTTGGTGTAGCAAAACTGAGGTTTGGATGGGTTAAACAACTGGTCCAAAGGTAAATAGCTTACACGTTCTAGCTGGGCAAAATTCCAGGTCTTAGTCATTCAAAAACTTCTAGCTCATAATCTTCCTCAACTCTCTGGTGATAATATTCTTTAGTATTTATGACTTTTCATAAAAATCTTTAGTTTACTCTTACTTCAGAAAGCATCTAAAATTAATGTATTTTATTTTATTTTATTTTGTGGCTGCCCTTGGGGGCAGGGCTGGCACAGCATGAAAAGTAATCTATTTTAGATTACCAGGAAAATATAAAGACATAAATAAATGATCTCATTTGTCTTCATATTTTCATTTAGAGCCAAGATACATAAATTGTTCTTGGCTATGATAAAGAACACATAAAAGATGTATATACACATGAAAAGACAAATATTATTTGTTTCTGGAACAAAAGTTTAAAAAATTACAAAGAAAAAAACTAATGGGCAAACTGAGTTAGCACTTTTGAGTTATCACAATAAACCCAAGCTGTCTTAATTTCTAGTGATGATTGAACTCAGTGAAACAAAATTCTGTTACATCTAAATTACTTTTATCAATTGTAAATATTTACTTTCTTCCTAATTTTTGGAAGGAGAAAGGTTTTTTTGTATTTTAGGGAAGGGTGTATAGGGTGTTCAGGGTCTCACTACTAGATCAGACTCAGTGATCTGCCTGTTTACAGCCCACCAGCTGAGATTATAGGCACACACCACCATGCCAAGTCTCAATTGTCTCAGCATACCCTGGGGGCAGGGCCAGCACAGCAGGCCTGAGGAATGAACCTCAGCCCCTATGCCTGCTTGCAGGAGCTTTAATTTGCTGAGCTATTTGGCCAGACTGGAAGGAGAAAGTTTAATAGTTAAAAAGAGCTAGAAGCATAAAAGTATACTTATTTTATTTATTTACTTATTTGAGGAGCTAGGGATTGAACTCAGGCCCTTGTGCTTGCCACACAAGCGCTTATTCAACTGAGCTATCTACCCAGCCCCTTTTTTTTCCCCATTTATTTTATATTTGCACAAGTTAAAGTGACTCTATAATAGTAAGATATCACACTGGGTATCCACAGCAATTCTTAAAAGGTGTTCATGTATCACTGAGAACTGATAAAAGCATATAATCTATAAGGTTGGTGTTCAGAATACAATAGTTGAATCAGAATTTTACTCATGTAGTTCTTTCATATTTATTCAACTGACTTAATTATTTTAAAACATACTTTAACATACAGAAGATAATGACCAATGCAAGCAATGGAGAATAGTATCTTTGGGGTTCAGTTCAGAATATTAAGCCACTTTAATGCTGTTATGAGTAATTCCAAAGATGATGAGTAGTAACAGAAATTCACCACATGCACAAGGATGTTTGAGGGAATTATGTCATAGAAGTCTAACATGTTCTAACCAGAAGTACATGCATGACTGTCCAATTGAGTGGCTGTAACACCTGATGGTACAAGCATGAAACCGGTATGTTCTTTCTCCCATGCTGCTTCCATCTGGCTGATCATGTGTATCCTTGAAATCATCCTATATAAAAATGGATAAACATAATAGTTTTGAGTTCTATACACCACTCTAGTAAATTACATCTGGGGACAGGGCCATGTAGGGTCAGAATCAAATTAGGGAACACCTAATTGGTGTAGTATAATACATGGGATATAATCCCAAGCAACTGTTGTCAGAAGTTTGTTTAGCAGTGTGTGAGAACAGAGAAAACGTTTGGTGTCCCCATCTGTAAAAGACAAAACCCAGTGCCTGGCACATAAGTAAAAATCACACTTGAATGACAAATGAATACTGAATCAGAACCGAGTTTCATATTAAGGTAAAGAATCATTTTTCTATTCTTAAAACTCATTGTATGAATAACTTTTCAGGGGCCAAGGGGTTGGCTCAGTGGAATAATTGTTTGCCTGGCATGCGCAGGGGCCCGAGTTCAATCCCTGGTCCCGCAAAAAAAAAAAAAAAAAAAAAAAAAAAAAAAGTAACGTTTACATTCACATCTGGAATATAATTTAAAAAGCTAGAGAAAATATAAATTCAGAAAAAGTCTGGTGGTTATGTCTTACAATGTCCCTGTACTTACCATTATGAAATTCACAAAAGGTTTTTTTTTGGCAGAACCGGGGATTGAACTCAGGCCCTTGCGCCTGCCAGGCAAGTGCTTATTCTACTGAGCCATCTCCCTGACCCAAGGTTAAGTTTTAATAAGGATCTTCAAGCAATACACAGTGCTTTTATAAGTTAACAGTTAACTTCAACCTACATACGGAAGGCCCTATCAAGTGATCTTAAAAATATAAACAATTGAACATGGCCTGTTCTCCAAAAAAGGATCACACACTCAGTTTTACAATAAGTCAATGCTTTAGTTAAAATATATTATGTCTGGGCTTTACATTTTTTTTTTTTTTTTTTTTTAGATATTATACTTTCATGATTTTGTGCATTTTCTAAAAATATGTATGGAAGCCAAGCCTGTGGCCTGTATTTTTGTTCATTCCACTGAATTTGTTACACAGACTGGAAAAGCAAACTAAAGCTTTATTTTTAATGATTTCAGAGTTGAATGCTAGTATCCTTAACCTGTTGCTGACTTTTCTTAAACCCTAACAATTTTTGGGATCTTGGTAACTTGGTGAAACAGCTAGCTCCTGTAGACTGTGTTCATGACTTTATTTAAATGAAACTTTTATTGCCTGTGTCCTGTGTATTTTCAATATAGGTTTTGATAAGTAATGTTTAGATAAACAACAGGGGGTTCCTTTTTGAAACAAATTTCTCAGTAAGTTATAGTACTTACTTTTGATCCAAAAGCTGTTTCTGATGTGTATTAAACAAATATGTAAAATTTCTATACCAACCTTTGGACTTCTGCTTTTTTAGCACTGTTGGAAAAATATAGAACATTAAAGTTCCCATTTAATCCTTTCAGAACTGAATTGCCTATATTCGTTTTCCCCCTATGCTGTGATGTTGGCAAGGACGCAGAACTATGTTGATTCAGAGGTACGTTTGCATTCTTTTAACTTACTTATTGTGCCCTGGAGCAGGCTCTATGTTCAGTTTTGAAGGGTGTCTCCTTCCCTCCAAACTGTGCTGTAAGGGATGCTGGCAACAGGAAATAGAATAAGCATGTATCATAATTTTGTAAAAACAACATGATGAGCTGTTTTATCTATGAAAAATCCATATGAATAATTTTATAGTCAATAAAAATAAAATATAAAGCCTAAAAAGCAATGTGAAAATCTTAAACACAAAGTGTTCCTCAGAGCAAGAATTATAAAATGAAACCTAGACTTTTTTTTTTCCGATTTTTAATTGTTTATTGGTATAATCTCAATACACATAATGATCACATTCATCAGAACTTGTATCTGAACATAATAGATCTTAGGTCTACCCCTTCTCTTCCTCACACTTCACTTCCTTTCATTCCTTATTTACAAAGCTTACCGTGTTCTCATATCCTACCTCCTTCCTTTTCCTTTTGAACAATTTCACAGTAATTTTTTGTTTGTATTTTTCAGTTTCTCACACCAGAGACAATGAAATATTTATATGTATGTGTCTGATTGATTGAAGAACATGGTCTCAAGGTTCACCCATTTATGTCTCAAGTTTAGTCTTTTATGTCTGAGTAGCATTTCACTGTGTTAAAAAAAAAAAAAAACAAAACGCCACCTCTTTTAAAGTAAAGGGCTTAAGGATTTTCTTAGCATTATGTATCTTTCATAATCATTATTTCATTTCATTTTCATTTATACTGAATGTATTTTTTCTTTAAGGGAAGTTCCTTTTTTTTAAATAGTTAATATTTAGCATTTTAATGATCACTGGTCATTAAGGGGACTGTTATATGCATGAAAAAGTTAATGTTTATCATTTAACCCATGTTTCCCTTTTGCTTTTCTTTTCTTTCTTTTTTTTTTTTTTTTTTTTTTTTTTTTTTTTTTTTTTTTTTTTTTTTTTTTTTTTTTTTTTTTTTTTTTTTTTTTTTTTTTTTTGGTGGAACTGGTGATTGAACTCTGGCCCTTGAGCTTGCCAGGCAAGCGCTTATTCTACTGAACTATCTCTCCAAGCCCCCATGTTTCCCTTTTGAACAAACGTCAATATTTCACTGTCAGGAAAAATATACTAGAAGATATGTTAGTTCTGAATTGAGTTACTGTTACATAGTCTTCTGATAACTTTTGGGAGGAGGTAATTTCACTATTTTTAAGATGAAAGATAATATGTTGGTATTCTGATAAAGAAAATATCTTAATCATGTATTTAAATAGTCACCTAAAATAAAGTACAGTGGACCAGCCTGGACTTCAAACTCAATTCATTCATGAATGTGGGTTGTAATCCAAGACTTTTTTTTCATAATTAAAAAAGGTTGTATAATGTGCATAATTTACCAGAAACATCGATAATTTTCCTAGTATAGTCGCCAAAAATTTATAACACATGCCAGAAACAACAATTTCATATGGTACTCACCACTCAGGTTGGCATTTTCAGCTTGAAGGAAGGGTGGACGAAAGGAAAGGTGGTTATTGCTTGGAAGGGTAACATTACATATCTGGGCACAGACTGTGGCTTACATACTCATATATATGCTTTTCTGGCATCACTAGTCTTTAAGCCTGCACAAATGGGTGGTATTCCAACTGTAATTCTGTTTGTAACCTAAGTTGTACTTATATGAGGCTGGTCGTAACAAGGGTCCACTATAATTGAGAAAGCAAAGCATAAATATTTTGTTGCTGTTTCTATATGACGTGGGGGAATATTTTATTGTATTAAATTGACTTAGAAGGTTAAAAACTTATGTGGTATTTTAACTTTGAAATGACTTGTAGATACATATCTAAAGTAATTACTTTGGCAGGATAGGACAGTCACATCTGGTGATAGGAGTGGGCATGATACAAAGTGTAGACAACAGTGCAAACTAAAGTGATTTTTCATCCTCCTAGCATGCTAAGCACTGGCAATGGGCTGGATTAGGCACGATTTATTTAAAATCATCATCTGAGTGGCATTTAAAGACTCCAAAACCCTAGCACCCTACCCTACACAAGACTCATCAGTGCATTCTGATTCTAGTTAGTGGCCCTTACTCATTTCTGCAAGTACCTCTGATATGTGATGAATTGTAACCTAATCTTCTAAATTAGTATGTTAAAATCGTAATCTCCAGAACAACTGTAGGAGATAGGGCTTGTAAAGATTTAATTTAAATATAAAGTTGCATAGATGAAGTTGCATAGGTGACCCCAAATCTAATGGCTAGTGTCCTCATTAGAAGTTAGGAAGCAGGCACGGGCGCATGTACCTGATCAACCTGGCACAGAGGCAAAGGTTGGAGGATTGAAAGTGCTAGTCCAGGGCAGCCAATTCAGTGACTATCTCAAAAACAGACAGGACTGTTTTCCTCAGTCTGAAAGCCCTGAGTTCAATACCCTGTACCACAAAAATAAACAGAAAATAAGGAGTTAGAACATATTTAGACATGAAGAGAATGTCTTCATGTGACGACACGGGGAAAAGATAGCCATGTTTGACTTTGAGGCTGTAAAACTGAGGAAATTTTGTACAGTTCTTTGTACAGCAATCCTAGCAAACTATTTGGCTTTGCTTGACACTCCCTTCCTGAAACCACTGTTTTTATTGATCCAAATTATATGCCATTCAACATGAAATGATTAGCCACTTGGTGAAGCTGTCCCTGATACCCCAGCCTTCTCTCAACTTCTCCATTTAAACTAATAACAAATACAGCCTCCAAACATAAACATATTAGCAGCTCCTACCTCATAAGCAGATATTAATGTTTCATAAGTAAATATAAAAATTTTAAATACTCAGCATGCATTCACTTCTGTTGCTGCTGTAACTATTTCTTAGTTATATTTTTAATTTTCTTTTTTTTGTATTTTAGGGAAGGGTTTACAGGGTGTTCAAGGTCTCACACTAAATCAGACTTTACTGATCCACCTGTTTACAGCCTCCCAAAAGCTGGGATTAAAGGTGTACACCACCACGCCCAGTCTCAATTGTTGTCTCAGCTCACCCAGCAGGGCAGGACCTGCAGGGCAGGACAGGCAGTGCAGGCCCAGGGATCAAATCCCTGGCCCTTGCGCTTTAACCTACTGAGCTATTTGGCCAGCCCTCTAGTTACATGTTTTCTAAGTAAATTATTTGGTCTTAGGGAAAGGAGTTTGTACTTTTATCCTGTAGATGACATGCATCATTACAAAGATTTTACACAATGGATAAATTCCCTCAGTCTTACACAGTAAAAAGGACCGTCTGGTGATAGTGTGGAAGACTAGAGTTAAAACTGAACACAGGAAGACTTGCTATGGCTTGCATCAGAATATACCCTAAGGCCTCAGGTGCTTAAGGTGGGGCCTGGGGAAATGACTGGACCACAAGGATGTGGTACTCAGTGTATCAGTCCACTGACACACAAATAGCTAAATGTGCTGCTGGGAGGTAAAGTCTGGAGGAAGACAGGGGCCACTGCGTGTGCCCTGGAAGAGTGCATCTCCTTTCCTCCCGCCATTGCTTCCTCTAAGCTTCCTGCCACCATGCCATGGAGCCAGGCAAACATGATAGAAATCTCTACACACACTGAGACAAGATAAATCTTTCCTCTCTTAAGTTGTAGGTATCAGATACTGTGCCCTAGTGACAAGACCAAGACAAACAGTCCTAAAAATCCTTTCAAAATTTCAGGTTGTGACTGATGATTGAAAGCTACAATTAGCAAGAAGGGTGGATTCTAGGCATATTTGGTAAAGTATATAGGAACTTGTACTTAGTTACAGAATATAGAAAAGACTATATTTCTGATTTCTAAACCTTTTAGAAATCAGAACTATATCTTAAAACGTTTGTATCTGACCATCAATAATCTCAGATTTCCTCTACATCATTTTTAATGGCTGAGTACCATCATAGTACCCACAGGTTACTTCATCTGAACAGTACATAATGCAGTAAGGATTACTTTTGCAATCCAGATTGTTACACACATCCTCATTTCCTTATGATGCAGTTTCTAAAAGAGGAACTGCTGGGATAAAAGCACAGGCTCAGGCTTTTGATACATACTGACAAACTGCACTCTAGAAACTTACTCTCAGTTCAAGAAGCCCTGTCTCTGAACTTTGCCACTACTATCAGGAAATAATCACTTGTTAAAAGTAACTACTTAAGACTACACAATGTGTAACAAATTTTGTCACACTAAATTGGACTCTTAAACTTTTATAATATCACTATTCTAAGTTAAAACATTTTTATGCCTGTAAATTATACACAGTTATTCTTCTCTTATTTTTTTCAATCTAAGTGATTTTTCTGTGAGGTGTACCAAAAAATTTAACACATATTTCAAAACCACACAAATACATAATCAGTATGGAATATTTTCAGTAGAAGAAAATAAAAGCAGTTTTTGTACTACTGTACACATGAAAATATTTATCTTTTCCAGCAAAAACCCCACTACTTGCAAAACAGATGTTTTCCTAGGAGTGAATTTTCTCATTTTATAATGTTTGCACTATTTAAAATTTGTGCTAAGTAAATACAGGTATAAGACTCATCCTTTTACCTGAACAAAGCCATAAATATAACTCTAACAGATTAAAATGGTAAATAACCCTTAATATTATATTATTTGTACTGTATTTGTATCATTCCATCTTATGGCTCTGAGTCACTAATCATTATACTTTTGTATTACTGATAACTAGGCTAAAAGGCTCAGTAACATCTTTTATATACATATATTCACGTTGTGTATTACATACACATAGAGACACCGCTGATCTTTTAACGTAACACTCTCCACCAGAGGTTAATATGAAAGGAAGAGAAAGCAGAAAAGGCAGGAAGACAGACGTTGTTGGGGGAAGGGGAAGAAGGAGAAAAAATTATGAAGAATGTTTTATTATCCTGCGAGCTTCCCTAAAATACAACAGTAAAAGAAAATATTGAAGCAATGAACAGTGAAAAATGGTGTAATACATTTCCTACTGGCCACATCAGCACCATTGGGAGTTTAATAAATTTATACTTATGCTAATAGGCCAAAGTACCCTGGATTAAAAAACGTGACAAACCTTTTATTAAGGAGTAAGCTCATTGCACTTACTGCTTACTTTTGGCCTTCAGTGTCAAGTTTAAATCGATTATAATAACTTTTCGTGGAAGAAAAAGTGATTTTTATAAAAAGAAAACGAAGTAAAACAAGTTTTATTTACTTTAAATCAACTGTCCTTTACATGAATAAACTGTATCAATGAAACAGATAATAGTTCCCAAGTTATGCAACCACACAATTCCAAAACACATACTCAGGGAACTTGTTAGCCAAAATATCTAGTACGATTTAAAAAGTGAACTTTACAGACACACACAAAAGGAGATTTCTGCAGCGAACACAAGTTCAGTTTCACTTGCGTGACAGCTACTTTCGCGGGAGGCAGAGACTTCACGCCTCCAGGCTTCTCAAGCCATCCCGGTTTCCAACGCTCCTGCGGGCGGCTCCGCTGCTGGCCGGGGCTCCCGCGGGCCGGGTGGGGACCGGACCAGGCGCCCCAGGTAACCCGGCCGCTGCCGCCGCCGCGCGTGAGGCCCGCGCTGCCCCAGCGCTTCCTACCACCAGGTTAAAGTAAATAAACACGAGCGCGGAGCGGAGCCGATGGTTTCGGCGAAGGGGACTCACTTCTCGGGCGGCCAGGGCGACGCGCGGCGGGTCTCAGGCGCGGACGCGGCCCCGGCGGCGGCAGGCACTGCGGGAGGAAGAGACGCCAGCCAGGCGCTCCAGGTGGGACCGCCGGGACGCCGCGCACGGAAGTGGGGGCGGGGGGCCACACCACGAGCCCACGCGCCGGGGCCCCGGTGGGCGGACCGACGCTACCTCACCATTCCCCGCCCCCGGACTCACGGCCCGGGGCCTGCGCGAAGCCTCCGGGCCCTGGCTGCAGGGGCCCCGGTGACGGGAGCAGCGGCGGTGGGCCGCGAGCGGCGGTGCCAAGCGGGAGGAGACGCGGCAGCCGCGGAGGGGGAGGCGAGCGCGAGCAGTGCGTCGGTCCGCGGCTCATACGAGCGCGCGCACGGCCTGCTCACCCCGGCCCCGCGTCCGCCGGGCCCTCAGCGATCCCACCTTCCGCTGCCGCCTTAAGGCGAAGCTAGAGCGGCGGGGGTCACGGCGGAGGTCAGAGGGTAAAGGTCTTGCTCCCAGCAGCCTCCGCGGTGGATACGTCGCCATCTTGGATCCGCGGGACAAGAAAATTCATGCGGTGAGTTTTTGGCAAATTTTCGGAAGTCTGGCAGCGGGGCGCGCGGCGGGGGCGGCGGATTCGGGGTCCCCGCAAGGCAGGGGAATGTCTCGGGGCCGGTCCGGTCGCGCCCGGGGTTCGCGGGTAGCGTCCGGGCCCACCGCTTCCCGTTGCTTTTGTCTCGGCTCCAATCGAGAAAGGGAGAGCGGAGCGGGCGGGGAGGGGGGTGGCGGCGGTGGAGGGAGGGGGTGTGTATGGGGGGTGGACGTAAAGCGTCGCTGTGCTCCGGCCGCTGCAGCCGCAGCTCCGGAGCTTAGGCCCGGTCCCGTCCGCGGGCGGCCAGGCTTTCCTCCGGCTCCTCTCCCAGGGCTCCCGCCGGCGCGGAGTAACCACTGCCGCCGCGCTGCTTCCTGGGGTAGAAGACAGGGCGCTAGCGGCGGGAGCCTACGAGTCCGGGCCCACTTTAGTGTGCTGTGCCACCTTCCCAGTGGCTGCTGATCCCTGGCTCTTTGAATGCCTCCTACATGCACATCATCTGCCACTTGTGTGCTCTTGTTTTTGTTTTTGTGTATAAGGTGGGGGACATTGGACTGGATAACGGGTCTCAGGACCCACCAGGCCCAAGGATAGCAAGGTGATGCATGGTGGAGGGAGAAGGAGCGCAGCTGTGATGCTCCTCTTGCTGCACCCGGAGGCTGTTGTAATGTTGTAGAGACAGTCCGTTTGGTCCTGAAGGGGCGGAGGAACCCGAGACGCCTGTTTGTGAAGTTGCAAGCCCCAGGTTTCTACTTCCGGTGGGGCCTCTCTACCTTTTGCTCTTACAGCTAACTTAAAAGTTTCACGGAAGAAATGAGTAGGATAAAAAGAGGCCTCTGCGGTTCTTAATTGAGGTACTGTTGGTTTGTCCAGGAGAAAGCTGCTAGTTCCTGCTAACTGTAGTTTTCAATTAACATTTCCATCGTTTTCAGCTTTTGCATTTATTGTAGTCCGTGTGGGTACGGTGTTATCACTGCAAGAGTGTTACATGCGTGTACGTTGTCGTAGGAAGGACTTAAACATCAACTTCCTTCGAATCCTAGATATTTTTACTTCTCAGCATCTGGAAAACTAAGTCATATTTCCTAAAACTCTTCTTCAGAGAATCCTACACTTAATCGTCCAGCTAGTTCCTAATAATTAAGCACGGGGTGGTAAGAACCCGTAGATTCTTGACAAAGTAGTAGGAAGTACGGTAGTGAGTTAATTCACCAATGAAACCAGTGAATTTAATGTTCGAAGTAAACATTTTTTGTCATGCTTGATACCAGGAATTTTTACAGCTCAGGAGTCCTATGATTTGCTTTTATACAGCGTTAAGTGGAGGTAGTGGGGGAGCGTGGGAAATAGATTTAAACATGCCCATTTACATACCAGCTTTATGTTATCTGGGTTAACTTGGTATATTTGACAACAGTTCTTTCCCAAACATCAGTGACTACATCTCTTGCAATTTTGGAGAAGTTTATCTCAGGTTTAGAGAATTAAGAATCACAGTAGACTGAAATGGTTACATGTCTACATTCAGATTGCTAATTCAAATTCTGTTACATTGAAATGCTTCTTAATGGACCAAGGCGATTAAAGTTGTATGTCTCTTCTATTCCTTTCACGTCTTGGCTTTGTAAGCTTTCTCATTTAATTTTAAAATGTTCCTCCATTGTTTCAAAAACTTGTATTCCATTGACATCTTTGAATACTTTGTACTTAAACAGGAAATAAACTTTCACAGTGCTTTATCAATGTAAATAAATTAATGTAGACATCATTTATTAGAATCCTTTCAAAGTATACAGTGTGTAGAGATCTTTTGTACATTTTAAGTGTGGCACAATCTTACTCTAGAGAAGAGAATTGCCTGTTGTTTTAACCAAACAGTAAATACAGCCTATAAAAATTTTCTGTTTAATACTTTGACATAGACTAGTATCATGGGGAAAAAAGTCAAAGTACATGTGTGAGTGATTTATACTTTTCTCCTTTGAGAAATACCTGGTTGATAAAATTAGGAATGATGTACTGCCCTAGAAGAACTAATTTTTGTTTTCCTTTTTTAATTTTGAATACACCGTTTGATTTTTCAGACATGCTTATGGCTAAAATGTTTTTTCAAAATTCAAGGACTTTAGATCTAGGAGATTCCATTAAAAGTTCTTTTAACTTGGTTGTTCTGGTTTTTAAAATTACCTGATATTAAAAGTACTGGTACTTTGAAAGATTACAAAATGTTTCATACTACATGGGAAGTTTTATTTTTATCTTTTTAGTGATAGATTTGCCTCACAAGATTTTCTGATAATGTAGGAAAATAAAATAGGTACTTCATATGTGAGATAATGGAGTGTTACTAGATTAATAGTTTATGATTTATCTTATGGTCTTTCAAAGCAATGTTGAATAGTACTAGTATTATTAGTTAAGATTTTTATTTGTAGAAAATTAATTTTTCTCGGGGCACGGGGCTGGGATTGAACTCAGCACCTTGTGCTTGCCAGACAGGCACTTGTGCCTCTGAGCTATCTTCCTGGCCCCTCCATTCACTTTTAAAAACAAATTCTTAGTAATATGCTCACTTAAATGGAAATTTGAGGACGATTTAGGCAAATAATAATGTAGTCTTAATACTTAGGATTTTATTTCATGATGTAGGTTGCTAGTGGATTTGGTAACTAGTTTTTGTAAAGAGGTAAAAGATAAGGCATAGTTAATACTGTGGTATTTGGGAATACACACTGTATTGGTAAAGGGATCGAGGCTGTGATAGTAGTCTTTCTGGTTGTTGACACAGGTGACTGTCCTCCGTTTCAAGAGATGATTTCTACCTGTGATACTTGAAGGGGTTGAGTTTCATTGTTACATGTACAGCATTATATATTTTGGATAGTGGTGTTTTAAAATTGATTTCTGTTATAGAAAGTTTGCATTTGAAAAGAACTATAAGGACAATTAAGGTTTTTAACTCTTAAAATTTTTTTTGTAATTTTATCTTGGCTCTATTGAACTATTTTTAAACTTAAATAATTTCTTTTCTAAATCTTGTTTGACACCTTTCAATTTCTGTTTTAAAATTTGGATTTTATGATAATACTGATACTCATTTATATACTATTAGATAGACTTACTCCTTATGACTAGTAGATATTACCTGGAAATAGAA
>PVKA01019327.1:0-42232 GCA_004027165.1 Ctenomys sociabilis
TGGGGGCTGGGGAGATGGCTCAGTGGAATAAGCGCTTCCCCGACAAGCAAAATGGGCCTGAGTTCAATCCCTGGTTCTGCCAAAAAAAAAAAAAAAAGAAAGAAATGGACTTAGTAGACCTTTACAGAAAAACAGAGTGAGGGCAATTCCTTTTACTTTCACTGTTTTCCAGGGGCACAGTGGTCAGATAAAATTCAACACTGTCACCACACAATGGAAAGAACAAAAGCAGGTGGACTTTGGATCTGTGACTGCTGAGTCCAGTCAGCAAACTCAGTGGGTTATGAAAAACTTTATTTTCTGCTTTACTTCTTCTCTACTTAATTAGTAATGATCATCATTATCACCAGGCACTGACACAGCAAGGAACTGACCCCTCACTCCTTGGTCCTGGGTTCCTGTGCCTCCTTTGATGAAAAAAATCAGCCAAAACATTTGGAAGCCATGAAATATTGGTAGAATTTATTGTAGAAAAAGAGAGATTTAAGTCTTCAAGAGAAGTGGGCAATATCACAGAGACATCAGTCCTGAGTGTGAGTCTGAGGACATTTTTATGCACACAGGAGTTATTCTTGGGATTCAAATCTATAATTGTCACAGTTTTATTGCCCTATTGCTTATGGGCATTTTTCTTAGTCACTCTGTTGCCTTGATAGTTCAAATCTGTCTTCCTCACTCCTTTCAAGCTGTGTTCCCTCAGGGTCCCTAATGATGTTAAGAATCTAAATCAGGTTTGAGCCCAGGAGGGAAAGTCTCTAAACCATACTCCCCTTTCTGATCCCAGTCTGCGAGGGCCATGGCCCCCAGGAATGCTGTATCCTTGCTTTGGAAACAGATGACCAGGTGGCCAAATAGAATGTGTGCAGTGCATAATCCCAACATATCATTGTGCCCTATGGAACTGCTTCAGGTCTGAGACCTAGAAACTGTTATTAGGTCTTTGTTTCTCAACTGGCAAAGTACCACCCTTTGCCTATTAGGCCAGCTAATGTCTGTATCAGTTTGGTATGATTTTGTGTCCCTCTCCCCTACCTCACAGAATGAACCCAGGGCCCTTTGCCTGAGCCACATCCCCATCATTTTGCTTTTGTTGAGAGTCTTGCTAAGTTACCCAGATTGGGCTCAAACTTGTTATCTTCTGGCTTCAGCCTCCCATTGGACTTTCAGGATTTTTATTATTATTATTATTGTTTGTTTGGGTTTTTTTTTTTTTTTTTTTTTTTTTTGGCAGAACCAGGGATTGAACTCAGGCCCTTGTGCTTGCCAGGCAAGTGCATATTCTACTTTTTAAAATAGGTTTTGTAAGGAAAGGGCACTAGCTAAAGATGTGGTATTTTTATACAATGGAGTATTACTCAGCTGTAAAGAATGATAAACTCGAAGCCTTCATACTTAAGTGGATGCCATTTGAAGACATACTTATAAGCAAAATAAACCAGACCCACATGTGCAAATATCATATAGTCTCCCTAGTATAACTCAAAAGAAGAACTGCAAATAGAAATGCATGACACAATTAAAAGGAAAGCGAGAACTTGAGGATTGGACAATGAAGAGAGGGCAAGGAGAAATGCTGAGAAACATGACAGAGGTAAGACCACTTGCTTAATACACACTAGATGGGTAAGACAATGATCCTGAGAAACATCAGGAATTTTTGAAACGTGCAGTTAAGTAGTAGGATTCTCACCCCAACTGACTATATATGCTGATACCTGTGAACCAAGCAACTGCACTGAATTTAACAAAGTGTAATAGAAGGGTCACACTCCAAATGCCTGGCATTCTGGTCTCCTAAATATGTACTCCTTGTCATGACGTACCAGCTATTACTATACTGCCCTTTTTTAAAGGGGAGTAAAAAAAAAAAAAAAAAAAAAAAGTCACAAGACAGTCCTGCTACAATGCTACTATGCTGTATATGGATGGATTTTAAGTGTCAAAATACATTGATCTGTTGCGTTGGGGCAAGCCTCAGTTTCCTAATCCAGAAATAAACACACAATGATCTTACAGGTACAGAAGATTAAGTAAAACTCAGGAGTATAAGGGGTCCAGACAATACCACCTTGCCGGTCCCTAGTGACCAGTAAAGGACTCTCCTTCCCTTCCTTCACTCCAGACCAAGGCCGGCCGTGCTTTGCGCTTGCTCTGTGCCATACTCCAAATCCCTGGACCTTGAGATCACGGGAAGCTCATGCTTAAAAAGCCAATTCGCAGTGACGGCACTCCTCTTAGCAAGAAGTGGCGGCGGGTTGACCACCTGGCGGCAGCTGCGTGTTGAAACCCAGGTCTTTTCCCTGGAACTGGCCATGGAGACAGCCCTGGTGGGTTAAAATTCTGGACCTGTGATTTTCCAAACGTACATGTCCACTTTACGTCCTTGCAAAAAACTACGACCCTATGTAGATGTTGGAATTAGATCAAATAGTGCGTGTAAACTTCATAGGAAGTTAATTATCTTTGCAGACCCGACAACCAAAAGGAAAAACCCTTCCTAGCCTTTGAAAGGAAGAGGGCGGAGCCAAGAAATCAGTCGTTCGGCGCTCCTCTAGGCAACCAGTCGCGATCAGACAACTTGCGAGTGATCGATGCTCCTCGCTCCTGCCTGACTGCTGAGAGCGCGGCAGTGCTGGGACCAAGCAGAACAAGTTGTCGCCAGCCCCGGGCCAACAGTGACACCGTCCAAACGCTAGAGGTTAGTTTAGGAGCTATTAGAAAACACAAGTCGCTCTGGCTCCTTGGAAATATGTTAGCTGGCCTGGGAATACTACTGCGCAGCCGTCGCGCTTAAGTGTTGTGTGGGACGGAAAAGGAAATAGGCGAAGCTGAGCGCGCGCGGTCCCCAGCGCGGGGGGCCGATTGGGGAAACACCCGGCGTGCACCGCGTGCTTCCCGCGCTGGTCGTCGTGCGCGTGCACGCGCGCGCGCCCGGGGCCAATTCCCTTACCCATCTCCCCCGCCGCACGTTCCAGAGCTAGTTTGCGCCTGCGCGGCCCTAGGGTTCTCGCCTGGAAGTCCCGGATCTCATAGTTCCTAGTGGGCTTGTGGCCCACTGGAAACGGTTGTTCCACCGGGCCTCACGTACAAGCTAGCAGCCATTGCAGTCCTGGAAGACGTCGGGGAGGGAACGGCTGTCAGGCTTGGAGAAAGGGTCAGGGGAGGATTGGTGTCGGGTACATGCACTGGCCAGGTCCCAGGCCCTCCGCCCCAGGAAAAGGTGCTTGTCAACAGCTAGTTAGTCACTTCAAGATCCAGTAAGGTGAGTCACCGTGGCCTAAAGGATTAGGCGGCAGGAGACGATCAGGTGTGGGGGCCACGCCGTAGATAGGACCCTGTGATGTCCACGCTCGCTGGTTACAGAGTCCTGTGCGTGTGGAAGTCTCCTGCAGTTAAATTGAAGACGTTATTCAGCTGGGTGCCGGACTGTCCCGAGAAAGCTAGGTAGAGCCCGAGGTGACCTGGAATTGACCACAAAAAGGTTCCCTAGAACTAGCTCGGTGCCTTCAATGGCTGCACTGTGTGGCCAGCTTGTGTCAGGCTGGTGGTCATGGTGGGTCTCCAGAAGCTGTATCAAACGCTACACCGGCAAGATGGTTAAAAGAGCCTAGTTTTAAAAATATAAAGACCGTGACTATACAGGCGCTTCCTAGAAAGCTAGGTCTTGTAGCCAGCAGGGGCCCATTTTGGTTGTGTGCTAAACTGAAAGGCTTTAGGGTGGATCCCAAACGGATTTGGAAAGTCAGAACTGGTCCACGTGGGCTGTTGTGTGCTGTGAGTCCTTCCTAACGAATACATGGACAAGAAGCCCACAGACAGATCTGTAAAGCCAAGACAACCACGCAGATCGTGCAGTCTTCCTGACTTCCATTCCCAAAATAATCGTTTTGCAATTCATAACTGACCTTTACTGTCACATGTCACAAAGCCAGTATATGTCAGTTTGTATCCACACAGGCTTTTTCCATACCTGACATTCTCAACCCTTAAAAAAATAAGTTCTCTGACCAAAAAGAAATCTTTTAAAGCCAGTGCCTGCCAAGCTCCAGGTGACTGCATTATAAAGTAAAGGTGCAGGACCATTCGGGCTTTCTCTTATGACCTATACTTGGGTGACTGGAGGTGTCATTTTGCCAAGAATAACCCCAGGTTTTTATTTGTCCAGGCATTTATATTAATAGAGTCGTTTATTTAAATGATAAATTGTATAGCCGATCTACCTATACCTGACGATTTATACACCACACAACAAGCCCCATTTGTGGAGCTCTGGGAACTAACCTAAAGGGAAGTCTGTGGTACACTGTGAAGTGTCATTTCCCCATCTTGACTCTATCCTCTGTAAGATTCATTAATACAACCTTTTATAAAAGGCCACTCAATGAGGAGTTCCAGGAAACCAGCCAATAAAGGCAGACCTCAAGGCCTCCCTCTGGAAAATGGTTTGACAAAACTGTCAAGCTGTTTGATCAAACCAAGAGGTGGGGGGACTGGCAAGATAGCTCAGTGGACCAAGCACCTGCTTATGCAAGCACAGGGACCAAGGTTCGATTCCCATGCCACACAGGCTCCATCTTTAGGCCACTGAGCCACCAAGACCGGGCAGGGGTGATGGTGCAGGCCTGGGAAGGCTGAAACAGGAGGATCACTAGGAGTCTAAGCTGTGGACCAAATACATTTAAAAAAAAAAAAAAAAGATGTGGGTATGTTTTGCGAATCCCCGAGGTGAGGCCACATGGAAGACGGTTCTGTGGAGCTCAGATCTGATCTTGGTTGGAGGTACAAGTCGTTGTTGTGGGGAAGGCTGCTGCTTCCAGCCCCGCAGGAGGCCAAGTATCAGGAAGATTGTTTATAGAGCCAACAAAATGTTCTCACAGCCAGTCCAAGTGCTTGTCCTCCAAGGCCACCTGTCAGGGCTGACAGGAGCCTGCACGAGGCCGCTTCCTGGAGAGATGATGGACGCAACAAATATAACACTTCCTGTTCTTTATTGTTTGAGACAGGGTCTCACTATGTAATTCAGGTTGGTCATGAGCATGCTTTGTAGCCTAGGCTGGCCTTGAACCTACTTTAGCCTCCTGAGTGCTGGGTTTACAGACAGGTTCCACCAGCCCCAGCTTGTTGTTTCTTTATTGTTTTTTTTTTTTTTAAACCTGGAAGATTGATTTGTAAAACTTAAGGCCAAATCCAGTTTCACCTGACCCTCAGGTAAGCTCCAGGCTCTGAGGAAGCAAGACTTTTAAGACAGGTCACAGCCTACTTTGGAATAATGTTTTGTGAATCTGGATCTGGCTCCTCACCAGAAGTCTGTTTGCCATGGCAGCTGTCAAAAAGATAAATTATGAGAGGTTCTGGGAACTTGGACGCAGCCCATAGGACCGGCGAGGCCAGCATGCCATTTCTGTATGGGAAACTGCTTCATGTTGCCAGCGCAAGGCCCTATAGGAGGCTGGTGTTGTCAGCTGAGTCATGAGGCCCATCAAGAGGCCCTTTCAAGTAGCCCTGAGAGCATCTGAAAGCAATTTCGCAAACTGGAGTTTGTACACTTGGCCTTAAGTCCCTATGTTTAGGTCAGCTGTGTTAGGCATTTGCTAAAGAAATCTACATTTATGGGAAATGAACACATGAGACCTCTGAAGACTTTGGGTGCTTGAAATGAGATTTCTCCATATCACTTTATAAGACTCAACACACTAAAGCTGACCCAGGGGCCACCAGGGAAGCCAGAGTCCTGTTGCTGGAATGGATAAGACCATGCTAGGAGGTTGGGCTGTGAATTTATCCAAGAAAACTTTGTGAGGCCAACAGAAAACATTTATGAGACTTCTTGGAGCTAGCCCAAGAAACCATCCTGGTGGAGGGGGTTCTGAGCTCTCCTTCCCATCTGAGCAGTCTGGAAAGGGTTTCCAATGAGCTCAGTGCTGACCAAGAGCCATAAATACCAGGTCCAAACACCTGGCGTAGCCTCACCTCTGAAGCCAGGGGGTGTGGTAGGCAGACGCTGCCGCACTGCAGTTTTGAACAGACTGCTTCCTCAACCTCTTGTCTTAGACACTTCCCTTGTTGGAATAAAACAGTGGCAAGATGTTCTCATCTCTAGAATGGGTACACAGCCTTCCTCTGAGGACTAACGCAGGTCCTCAGGCCTTTACCGCAAGCCCCTCCTCTGTAAGCACTTGGGTTTAGGAGCCATGTTGTCTGAGTTAACATCTCACCACCTTGGCCTGACTAGGTGATTTGCCTTGGGCAGGTTCTTTCTTTCTCTGCCTACATTTCCTGCTCTTTGAAATGAAGGGAACAAAACCATCTCAGATTCTGGAGGAATTGAGAGTGATGGATAAAGTTCTTCTGGCATCCCTGGTCTATGGTGAACATTATAGCTGCCCGGGGTCATTGTTAAGGTTAAGAATGAGGCAAGCTGGGTAAACACCCGGTACTCTGCCTGCTGTCACTGTCACTGTGCCTACTGAGTGGAGCATAGGAGGCAGGGAGCTAAGGTGAGCCCAGTGGCAGGGATGGGGACAGGTAGCCCACCTTCAAGGACCCTTTCTCCAGCATGGCCCTGCTTCCGTGTCAGCTGCTGGCTCTGGCACACACTGGAGCTGTCTTATGCTTTTCTATGTGTCACCAGCTGAGGGCACTACAGTGCGAATGTGTGTCTGAGAGGTTCACTGGTTGGAAACCTGGTCCCCAAGGCCACAGTGCTGAGAGCTAGAACCTCTGGGAGAGTCCTGTGGGACACGCTTGGCTCCTGGGGGCTCTGCACGCGTGGTAGAGTCATCCAGTCTTGGGATAATGATTAATAGATTACAGAGGGGGTTACCCCGGAGGGAGCCTGCTGTTACAGAAGCCAATTTGGCTTGTGAGCCCCTCACTATGTGATGCCTTGCACCTACCTGGACTTTCAGCATCCCCACCAGCAGGACATCCCTTCCCCAGGTGCCAGTGCCACGCTTTCAGGCTCCCAGCCTTAAAGCCATGAGCTAAATAAAGCTGTGTTCTTTATAAATTACCCAGTGTGCGGTGTTCAGTTACAGGGACGGTGTCTGAAGTCTGGATGGGGTGTTCATTAGATCCCTTGTGGCCTTCCAGGTCCTAAGCGTGGTGGGTTTCAGCAGCATGCGTTCATTCCATCTGGGTGTGGGCACAGCTCGGCAATGTCCTCTACACCAGGGCCTCACAGAGCTGCCATCCTATGTCAGTGAGGACAGAGTTCTCATCTGAGGGCTCTTCCAGAGAGGAATCAGAACGCCAGCATCTGGGGCAGAGTTCTGCTGCTGGGGGCTGAGGAGGGGCAGTGGGCAGAGGGCCTAAGGGTCCTCACGCACTATTGGCTCAGGATCTCACACAGGTTTCTGTGGTGTGGACCTCTCCTGTATGCTGAGGGTCAGCGCCATTTGCAAGCCAAGTAGGCAGGGTGCCCCAGCAAGTAAGTGCCAGTGAGAGAGCTGCGTAACCTACTCACACAGTGGTGTCCCGTCTCCCTCGGCCTCTGCTGTCCACAGGAAGAGGCCCATCCCTTTCTGCTGCTGCTGTAACACACCAGCACAAGCACAGGGTAGGAACCATACAGATCTTTAGCCTTACAGACCTGTAGGTGGAAGTTGGATGTGGAGCTCACTGGGCTAAAATCAGGTCTCGGCAGGGCTGTGCTCCTTACTGGATGCCTAAAGGAAGAATCCCTAGGACTTTTCTCAGCTTTCACAAATTGCTCATATTCCTGTCAGCTTGTGTCCCCCCCTCCTGTCATCAAGTTAACAGTGTTACTTGGCTTTGACCTTTTTTTCCTCTCTCTTTTTTTTTTTTTTAATGTATTTGGTACAGGGACTCACTACACAGCTCGGACTCAGTGCTCCTCCTGTTTTCAGCCTCCCCAGCACTGGGATTACAGGCGTGTGCCACCACCCCTGCTCTTGGTGGCACAGCGTGGCCGGGGTGGGGCCAGCACAGCATGTGGTACTGGGGATCAAACCCAGGTCCTCACACTTGCCGAGGCAGGCACTTAGACTGCTGAGCTGTCTCCACGGCCCAGCTCTGACCTTTTTACAAAAATCTATGTCACTTCCCATCTGACTTTCACTGGAGCCTTAGAATTCTTCTGAGGGCCCATGCATTGGTCTGGGCCAGTCCAAGGAATGCAGAATGATCCCATCACAAGGTCTCTGTCCACAGCACACCTGCAGAGGCCCTCCTGCCACATCAGGTAACATCATCCCAGCTTCTGGGGACTAGGATCTGCACGTGTGTAAGGAGCTAGAGTGAGAAATAGTAGTGAAGGCAGAAGTCGCTGTTTTAGGGCAGGCTGCTGTGACGAGCATCAGCCCTTGGGCAGCTGGACGCGCTCGTTTCTGGCTCATGAGCCATGCCAGCATGGAGGCCGCTGGCTGGGGGGCCCGCCCCGGCCTCTCCTTGCCAGCTGGCAGGTTGCAATCTTTGTGTGGCTCTGTTATCCCCAGGAGCTCAGAGCCCTGTGGCTGCAGCCAGTGGGCAGGTCAGGTGTGTGCAGATGCTGTAGGACGCAGGGGCAGGCCTGGCAGCAGCGGATGTCGCTGCTTTAATGTCAGCTAGCACTCAGCGTGGTGTCCAGTGGCAGCTAAGCCCAGGAAATGCCTGTGTGCCTGGAAGAAGATAAGAGAATTTTGTAGGGCTAGTGTAGAGGTTGGCAAACTGCATATGGGCCACCATTGTTCTTGTGAATAAAGTTTTATTGGAACATAGCTGTGCCCATCGGTCCCTGTGTGGTGTATGGCAGCCTGCGTGCTGAAGTGACCAGCAGATCTCATGGTGTCTGTATGACCTGTGAACCTGTACTATTTTTTACCAACTCCCAGCATAAAGCATTCTCTACAAAAAGCACAAAGGACCTTGTCGTTCAGCATCTGAGAGGCAGAGGATGAGTCTGTCCCTGTTCTGTGCTGCTGAAGAAGTGGGGTCCATTTGTCTCCCAATTCTGGTGGCTGCAGGGTCCAAGCAGCATGGCTCCAGCCTGTAGTGTGGGCCCCAGCTGCAGTGCACCACAGTGGGGGCATGAAAGGAAGAGCAGGGGCCGGAAGGAGGCCAGGCGTGCAGGTGGCCTCACATTCTAAACCGCTCATGGGAGCCAGCCCACTACTGTGGGGTGGCACTCATGCCTGCCCAGAATGGTGCCACCAGTGACCTCTCGCTTCCCACCAGGCTGCACCTTTAAAGGTTCCACCGTTCTCAGCATCGGCACCTGTGGGACCTTTGGGGGCCGGATCACCTCCCTGCCATGGTAGTGTCACAGCAGGCAGGGGGAGGCCTACTGCATGAAGCACGTGTAGAGACCACAGTTGTGTGTAAACAGCGGTAGCTTCCTTCTCATGGTGGCACCTGCTGCCATCCATTCACGGGGCCCAGGCTAAAGTCCCAGAAGCACCAGCTGAGGCACTCTTTCTTTCAGCACAGGCTTTATGTGTTTTCAGGTAGCTTCTGAGCTGGCCAGTTTTCTGTCGCTACAGTAAATGCCTCATGTGAATCAAATTTAAGAGGAAAAGCTTACTTTGGTGCATGGCTTGAGCGGTTTCAGTCTGGGGTTGTCTGGCCCCACTTTTTTGAGCCCATGGTGTGGTGCAAGTGGTGGAGGAGGCCTCTTCACTCACAGGAATAGGCTGGGGGCCCCATGTCCCCTTCAGGGTCTCCAGGCAGTGACCCAACTACCCCTGCCTCGGCCCCCTGTTCTGATGGTGTCTCCATAGTGCCATGGTTAAGGACCAACTCTTGAACTCGGGGGCCTTCCGGAGGCACCTACCCAAGCCATGGCACTGCCTGAGGAGGTACCCAGTCAGCTCCCTGTTTGTGTGCCTGTTCTGAGCCAGACCAAGCCTTTAGGCTCTGAGGAAGTGGGGAAATGAGATTGTTCCGGCCCCTGAAGAGCTCACACTCCAGCACCAGATATAGCTGTACAAGGAGCTATTCATACCTGTGTCCCACGACAAGTGCTGTCAAAGAAGCCCAAGGACCCAGGGGGCACAAAACACTGCAGGAGAGTTCCACAAAGCTTCACATAGGGCATCATTTCAGATGGGCCTGAAAGGTTAGTAGGAGTTCTTCAGGCCCAGGAGGGGTGTTGGAGGCATTCCAGATGAGGACAGAATGCATGCTGCTCTGAGAAGACAGCTGTCTGCAGTCACTGACGACAAGGCACTGTGCCAGAGCAGTGCATGCAGGCAGAGGAGCCCTGTGCTTATGCAGTTGTGCCTGCAAAGAGCATTGCAGGTGGGCTGCAGACTGTACCTCGTCTCCTACTCTTGTCTTGTCCCTTTCCAGGTGCTGAGCTGTCAGAGCTGGCCTGGGGCACATGGCGGAAGGTACCGAGAGGCCTGGAGATGCCCTCTGGGAGGCCCTCATGGCGCTCCTGCCATCCACAAAGGAGGACCTGAAACTGGACCTCAGTGAGAAGGTGGACAGAGGTATGGTGCTGCTTCTGCGGCAGGTGGTAGAACTCTTCCACGGGGGCCGGCGGGCCGAGTGTCTGCAGGCCAGTGAGGCCGTCCTGGACTACGCGTGGGAGAAGCTCAACACCGGCCCATGGCAGGATGTGGACAAGGCCTGGCGGCAGGTGTATGCCTTTGGCTGCCTCCTGAAGGCCCTGTGCCTGTGTCAGCCACCTCGGGAGGCCACTGCTATGGCCACAGCCCTGCGCGTGTGTGACATGGGCCTTCTGATGGGCGCAGCCATCCTTGGGGACATCCTCATCAGAGTTGTGGCTGTCCTCCAGGCACACTTGGTGACAGGAAAGAGACCTGACTGCAGTCCTGGCCCAGAGCTGCCCAGCTTGAAGGTATCTGTCGAGTGCGTGACCACCTACACCGAGTGTCCCACAGCCCCATGTTCGTGGAATTGCCACATGTCTTTGCCATGTGGCAAGACTGTGATTCATAGTCCCCCTAGCACCATGCTTGAAAATAGTACCTCCATTGATTTGAGGAGTAGAGAAGCTAGGTCCATATTAGCAAGACAGAACAAAAATAAGTCTGCAGTTTCCACAAAAGTAGTGGTATTTTGGGAGGAAGAGGAGGAGGAGGGTAGAAGCTTTGTGCTCCCAAGAGAAGCACTGTCCAGGGCTTCATGTGGCAAAGCCAGCCCACACTGGGCCAACTCGCCCAGCCCCACGAACCCTCCTGAGCCTGTGCAGTGCAGGCCTCCATGGAGTCAGCTACGAGCTGCCTGCTGTGTGGTCCTTGCAGGGGTTGCCTGGTGTTCAGATGATGTCCTGGTTACCTTCTCCTTGCTGAACAAAACACCTGACACCCACAAATTAAAGGAGGAAAGATTTATTTTAGCTCACAGTGTGGTGGTTTTGGTCCATAGTTGGCGCATTCTATAGCTGAGGAGGAAGAAAAGCTTATGGTGCTGCAGGCAGGGGGCAGCACAGCTTCCTTCTTTCCCTGTTTATTCCACCAGGCCACAAGCGCGGGCAGCCAGGGTGAGTGTTTCTCTTTGATAGGTCCATCCTGCACACCCAGAACACACTAGACCAGCTGGTGGGCTAGTCCATGCTGCACGCCTGTGACCCAGCCCTGCCTGTGAGCACAGAGGCTCTGGGAGGCACCAGCACCAAGGTGGCAGCCATAGCAGACATCTGTTCCCAGAAGTCCCCAGTAGGCCCTGCACACAGTTAACCCAGAAGGCTCCGGAGCCTGGGCTGACACAGAGGCCTCACCGGTGCCTCCTGGCATCCGGTTCCTCCCGTGAGCCTGGTTTCCTTATCAGAAAGAAAGGACGGCAATCGTTCAGGACTCCTAGTGGAGGCACAGCATGCTTCTGACGCATTTCTCGGTGCTCTCCTATGTTTTTAGAATTCTCCACAGTATTCTTCTTTGTATAAGAAAAATGCAGATGGATGTCAGAAAACACATATTTGTGTCACACAAGGAAATCTTGGGGAGAGGAGATGAGAGAGACTGCTTTGTCCTTTAGGAGATAATGGCTCAGTCAGAGAAAGAGCCTGCCCCACAGGGTAAGGACCGGGACCTCAAGCAGATGGCTATCAGGCACAGACCTGTTAGAATCCATGCTGGGAAACATCCCAGGAGGGACAGCTAGGCAATAACAAGAGCAGTGAGGCTAGTGGACAAGGTGGGTGGGCCCCAGTGTGCGGGGTGTGGTGGCAGCGTATGCTGGTGGGCTCTCTAGAGGGCAGGACAGATGTGCAGGTCAAAGGACAAATACCTGTCCCCCTCGGCCCTGGGTGGTGGCCTAGTCACTCTCCCCTGTATCCCCGGGAAGCATGGAGAGGGCCGAATACCCACAGCAGCCCTGGCATGGGTGTGCCTGCCCCCAAAGACCTGAGAGAGTTCATCACCACACACCGCCCTCTGCCTGTGTCTCAGCCTCCCTGCACCCCTG
This sequence comes from Ctenomys sociabilis, assembly GCA_004027165.1. Classification (NCBI taxonomy): domain Eukaryota; kingdom Metazoa; phylum Chordata; class Mammalia; order Rodentia; family Ctenomyidae; genus Ctenomys; species Ctenomys sociabilis. Next base: position 12,370 of record PVKA01019327.1, read on the forward strand.
CCAGTCCGAGGTGGCTGCTCCTCCACCCCTGGGTGAGCTGGGCTGGAGGTGTGGTCCTGAGCAGTTCTACTCCTCCCCGAGTTCACATCCCCCTGCGGCTGTGTGTCATTTCTCCTTCCCTTCCCACTGGCTGGCCACCAAGGTCCCTGTCCAGGAAATGTGTATAGGTCAGAGTCACCTTAGAAGACTATGGCAGCAGAAGGAGCAGGGAGGAGACACTTGCCAGCCAGTGCCCCTGGGTGCTGTAGGATGCCGTGCCCCATGGTTCACAGCATGAGGAGACAGGCCTGGGGAGCTCATAACTGGCTTAGGCCACCCACAGGAAGGTGTCTCAGTAGAAACATTGCAGAGAGTAGTGACAGTGTAGAAGCTGCCTTAGAGAAGGTGTTGGATGCAAGCTCATGGGTCATGACAATGACGTCCACAGGTGTGAAGGGTCGGGAGGACGCAAGGGTGAGAGCGCTGTATTTCGGATACAAAGTCTCCTCAGTGCAGAATCTCCACGACAGCAATGTTATAATGTTTGCTCTTAAAAGTGAGCAAACATTTTTCACAAAAATAGAAAAAAGGGCCTTGATCTCATGAGAGAAAATAGTATAGTAACAATCATGCATGCTGCATTGCAAATGATGATGCCAGCTTTTGAATTTCTGAGTCGGTCGCTGTTGTGTTTCATTTCAATTTTAAACAGAAAGCAAAGTGTGACCATGTTTCTGCTCCCGACATGACGTCAGAAAGGGCCGTGCCCCGGCTCCACTGTCCCTCCCTCCAGCACTTCAGGAAGCACTTTCTGCTCCCAGGGAGGCCTGTGGTCTTGGAAGGCGTGGCCAATCACTGGCCCTGTATGAAGAAGTGGAGGTGAGTGGTTGCCACAGGCCAGGGAGGGCCCTCTCCCCTCTCAGCACGCCCAGGGCCCTCTGAACCCCTCTTGCCACCGGCTGTAGTGCCCCACAACCCCTGTACTGCCAGCCCTGGGGTTCACTGCCTAGGGGTTAAGCTGAATTCAAGGTGAGGTAGCCTGAATGTGCCCTGGAGGGGGAGAACAGTCCCTTCTGTGGCCGCTGAGCAGGAGTTCAGTGCAGGCTTAGGTGGGGATCTCACAATTAAGTCTGTGATTAGCTGTCTCAAAGTGTACAAGAGGATGCACAACAGGATGTTTGTACTGCTATGTGCGTGTGACATCCCCTTGTGTGCGTGCACACTCATGCACGTGCACGCGCATACACACACATCCTTTTTTGAGACAGAGTCTCACTCTGCAGCTCAGGCTGGCCTTGCGCTTGCTGTATGGCCCAGGTCGGCCAGTGGGAGCAAAGCGGCCCACAGACCAGATCTCCCGAGTCTGTGTGTCCACTGTGCGACCTTGGTCCCCACCCCTGAGTTTCCCTGCCAGCACTCTGCAGGGTGACATGGTGTTGTAGCGAGAGGGTTCTATGAGCGCCTGGGAGCCCCCTGCACACATAGGCTGCAGGTGCTGGCTGAGACTCGCGCTGATGGCTGGCGCGGATTTCCTGCAGCCTGGACTACATTCAGGAGGTGGCTGGCTGCCGCACAGTGCCCGTGGAGGTCGGTTCCAGGTACACGGACGAGGACTGGTCCCAGCGCCTCATGACCATCAGTGAGTTTGTCAGCAAGTACATCACAAAGGAGGTGGGTGACTGGCTCCGTGTCACTCCCTTAATGCCACTGAGTGATTACTTACAGAGGGTCAAGTGTCAGGGTTTTTTGGGGGGGAGGGGTGGTGGTTGTTGTTGTTGTTGTTGTTGTTGTTGTTTTTTGTGTCCGGTTCAGCCAACCCTGGGGGCAGGGCTGGAGCAGCATGTGGTGCAGGGGATCGAACTGTGGTCCCTGTAGTTGCCTAAGCTTACCTAGACAGGTGCTTTAGACTGCCAGGCTATCTCACCAGCCCTATTATATATACTATTAAAAAAATATTGTTTTACAATGGAAAAATTATATATACAAAGCACCTGTATTTGTCACTTGGAGGAGCAGCCTTTGGACGGTGACCCATTGGGTGCCCACGCTGGGAGGACAGCACCAGGGTCCTCAGTCTCCCACCCTGTACCCATTCTGCTGGGAAGACACTGGTCCCATCAGCCGCAGGTGGAGGAGGCCAAGGAGATAGGACAGAACCGGCTAGGTAGCACCAGAGTGAGCGGTGTCTGTCCTGACTAACCAGGCCGTCCCACCTGTTTGCTCCTTTGCTAGGCCAAGGACATTGGGTACCTGGCTCAGCACCAGCTCTTTGACCAGGTGAGTCTGATGGTGCGCCTACCCTTCCCCCTCCCACCACCTGTTTCTCTTCCAGAGGAAGCTGATGCCACTTCCCCAGAGGCAGGGGCACCCTCCTAGTGATGGCACAAGCCCCTCCTCACCACAGGCAGCAGGCGTCAATGGTGAGCCAGGCATGAGAGGCTGGGAGTGCCGGGCCCAGAGATGCCAGACTAGGGAGGGTTCTGGTGTGCAGCAAGGAGAGGAGGCCGCTGGTAGGTCAGAGCAGAGGCCCCAGGTCTGCAATCTGGGTGTGGCAGGAACCAAGCAGCTGGGGAACCAGGGGAAGGAGCAGGCACTGGCCTACTGTGGAAGGGGAGGCTGGCCAGGCCTAGGTAGTGTCTTTCCCATGCCCCAGCACTGTCACCATCTCCCCATGCCTGGCCTGGGCCAGAGAGACAACTTCTGCCAACTGCTGGGGAGCTGGGTGGGCAGGGAGAACAGTCTTGGGGACAGGCACCCCACACCTGCAGTGTAGGTAGCCACAGCAGCAGCAGCCATGATTGGTGTTTAGAAGAGCAGGGGGACGGGGAAGCCAGGGCTAGGTTGGAGGAGTGCTTGGCAAACAGGCCAAAGAGTTCAAATTGCCCTGAAGTCCAACAGAGCATAGGTGGCTGCAGGGGCAGGGAGGGAACGAGCAGGTTCTCTCTGCTCCTGTTCTCCTGGACCCGTGCTAAGGACATAAGACGGAGGCAGGCTCACCCCAGGGTCTTCCTGTGGCAGGGTCCAGGGACAGGATGCACAGCAGGGCCAGCTCCACAGCCACAGGACATGACCCAGGGAGCCGACATGCAGTGTGTGGGCACAGGCACCAGACGAGGGTGGACACGTGGGGCGATAGGTAGACACTGCCTGGACCACACAACACTGCTGGCGTCGGCCATGTAAGACCAAGGCATGGCCAGGGAGGCAGCTGCAGGAGGACCCCAGGCAGGGCAGGTGCACACCTGAGCAGAACAGGGTTGAGTCCGTGCCAGCAGCATCGCTGTGCTGCCCGGAGGCTGGGGCTGCCATCACAGGCTGCCACCCTGTCCCCACCAGGGCGCTGCTGTGTCTGAGCTCAGCGGGCTGAGGAGGGGCAGTAGAGCCACCTCCCAGCCTCCCATATGCTTACCTCTCCTGCTTGGTGAAGGAAAGCGTCTGCTACGTGGTGGCCCCACCTCGTGACCCCGAGAGACCAGCCTCTGCTCTGACTTGGTCTCCGGAGCACAGCAACCCCAGATGCAGCCAGCCAGGACCCTCCAGGCCACAGTCCTGGCATGGTCACAGTACTGCCCTGGGACCAGGGACAACACGCACAGGATGGAGGGCTGAGTTCACAGTTAACTTTTAAGATAAGCCAGGACTTGTAGGGGGCTTCACACCATGGAGGGCCCCCTGGGTCACCTCTGAGGCCTGTCTTCAGCGCTTAAGCTCAGCATGGGAGTAGTAGTTCTCCTGCATCCCCTGAATCTCTAGGGAATCTTAGGTAAGCTTCTGGGATGGAATCTCCTCAGCCAATCACCTTTCAGACATCCTGGTGATGTCATCGGGAACCAATGGGGTTCTGCTCAGTATCCCTTAGGGCCAGATCTGGTGCCATCTGAGCCAGGAGTGGTGGAGGGGGAAGCTGAGCTGCTGAGGGACCTTCTGGGACCTTGGGCATAGCCTGAGGACCCCTTCCCCTCCGAGAACTCCAGGCCGAACCTGAGTGTTGCCCAGAGCTGTGGGGGAGCAGCCTCTTCAGCCACAGGGGCCTGGCAGCTCTGCTCCTTTTTTCTCGGGCTTGGAAAATACCAGCAGGATTTCTGTAGTTAACTTACTTAAAATCCATCAATTACGGTTTCCTTAGCACATTTTGGAAAATCTTCCCCTTCCAAGATTGGGTAAATACCCAATCCAGTTTTTACTTTTCTTTAAGTTTTAAAACATTTTTAACATTTTAAATAGAAAAATTAAAAAAAGACACAGAATTTGAAAACAAGGTAATAGGAAATTAGCAATGGTTAATATATTGTGTGTTATCTTTAAAGTAGTTCTCAGATTACAAGGTCTAGGCATGCAAAATTGACAAGCTATTCTTTATAATGTATAGAAATTAGTAATATATTAAAGCACCTGCAGGGGACCTGCTGGTTAGCTCAGCTGTTTAAGTGCCTGCTTAAGCAAACACATTCAGCCTCAGGATACTGTGGTTCAATCCCCAGCTCCTCAGGCCTTACCAGACCTGCCCTTAAGGCATCTTGAGCCAGCCAAAAAAACAAAAGCAAAAATCCTTCTTAAAGCAAGCAGGCACAGGGGCCCAGGTTTGATCTGGGCCTTCTGTGCCAGCCTTGCCCTGGGGTGTGCTGAGACAGCAATCAAGACTGGGCATGGTGGCACACACCTGTAATCCCAGCACTTGGGAGGCTATAAACAGATCACTACAAGTCCCATCTAGTAGTGAGACCCTTCCCTAAAATACAGGAAAAAAATTAGTAATATAATTCTATCTATGTCTAGAGATAGATAGATAGATAGATAGATAGATAGATAGATAGATAGATAGATAGATAGATAGATTGATTGATTTGGGTCATCTTTTTGAGACAGGGTCTCATTGTGAAGTTCAGGCTGGCCTTGAGCTCACTTTGTAGCCCAGGCTGGTCTCAAACTCACAACTCCTGCCGAGGGCTGGGATGACAGGTGTGCACCACCATGCCCATATTCTTTTCCTTTCCTTTTCTCCTTTCCCCCACCCAGTTGTTCTTTCTGTTGCAGTTTCTTTTCCTTTCACAATATCTATTGTGCATTTAGATCTTACTCGTTCAGTTTCTTATACTAGGGAGACAATATGATGTTTAACATGTAAATCTTATTTTACTTAAAAGTATGTTCTTTAGGTGCATCCATTTACCTATAAAAACCTCAAGTTTATCCTTGTTTAGAGGTAAGTTCATGGTATAAAAATACTACATCTTTTTTGTCTATTGCTCAGTTATGGGTTGTTTCCAAGATTTGGCTATTAAATATTATGCTGCTGTAGATATGGATGCCCATATATTGCTGTGGTATGATGTCTTTAATTCTCAGGGAAAATACCCAAAAAGGGGAATAGCTAGGTTGAATGGGAACCTCTAATTCTAGTTCTTTGATGAATCTCCACACTGATTTCCACAATAATTGCACCAGCCTACACTCCCACCAACAGTGGAGAAGGGTTCCTTTTTCCCCACAGCCCCTTCAGAATTTGTTATTGGTTGATTTCTTAATGGTAACCATTCTTTCTGGGGTGAGATGGAATCTCAATGTTGTTTTCATTTGCATCTCTCAAATAACCAGTGATGTTGAACATTTTTTCATATATTGTCATTTGCATTTCTTCATATAAGAAGTGTGTATTCATCTCAGATGTCCATATTTGGATAAGGTCTTTGAATTTTGGGGGCCTGATTTTTAAAAATTCTTTATATGTTATAGATAGAAGTCCTTTGTCTAAGAGACAGTTTGCTAAAAATTTTTCCAACTCTGGGCTTTTCACTCTGTTGGTGATTTCTTTTGATAGGCAAAAGCTTCTTAATAAGATTAAATCCCAGTTGTTGATCCTTTGGAGTATTTCCTGTGCAGTTTAGTTTTTGTTCATGAATTGCCTCTCCCTGTCAAGATTTCTATCTTTCTCTTCCAGTAGATTTAGTGTTTTTGTTTTAATATTTATATCTTTAATCTCTTTTGACTTAAGTTTAGTGCATGGTGATAGACATGGGTCTTGTTTTAGTCTTCAGCATGTGGAAGACCAGCTTTTCCAGCACCATTTTTTTTTTCCAGCACCATTTATTAAAGAGGTTATCTTTCTTCCATTGAACATGTTTGGCCCCTTTGTCAAAGATAAAGTGGCTGAGTGTGTTTGCTGTTGTGTCTGCATGCTCTCGTCTGTCCCACTTATCCTCAGGTCCACTTTTTCCAGTACCATGCTTATCTTAACACAATAGCTTCATGGTATAATTTCCAGTGAGGGGCTGCAAGGCCTGCCTTTCCTTCATTCCACAGAATTGCCTTTGCTATTCTACACCCCTTCTGGTACCAAAGGAATTTCAGAAATGTTTTCTCTAGTTCTGTGAGGTATACTAATGGTACTTCAACCAGGATTGCATTAAATCTGTCTAACAATTTTGGGAGTTTGGCTCCTTTTACTGTGTTCTTCATATCCATGAGCAAGGGATATCTTTCCATTTTCTGATACCCTCTTTGGTCTCCTTTTACTGTATTTTCACAGAAAACATTTAATTCTTTAGCAAATGATGAGGTTTTTTTGTTTTTTGTTTTGTTTTGTTTTGTTTTTTAAGTATAAAGCACCAATACCAGGTTTTAAAAATGAGTCAATCCATACATGGAAACAAAAATGAAAATAAGATTACAACTCTTGACAACTAGTTCTGTTTTTGTTCATTGTTTTTAAGTTTGGGGTCCAGGCAGTAATCTCTACCTTGTGGGCTGGTGGGCCCAGGCTGGGTCTGGACACCCTGCATCTGCTCTACCGCCCACAGATCCCAGAGCTGAGGCAGGACATCAGCATTCCTGACTACTGCTGCCTGGGCAGCGGGGAGGAGGAAGAGATCACCATCAATGCCTGGTTTGGCCCGGCAGGAACCGTGTCCCCGCTCCACCAGGATCCCCAGCAGAACTTCCTGGCCCAGGTGGGAGTGGCTCCCAGAACAGGGCTTTGCTCTGCAACCCCGCCCCATGGCCCCCGATAAACAGCAGGCTCCTGAACGGAGAAAAGAGAGACGATAAAGAGATGTGACATAAATAAAATCAGAAAAGAGGTCCTAGGGGCCCTCAGCCCCGTGTGGCTGCTTCCAGCCGCAGCTTCTTCCAGACCCACTGGCACAGGGGCAGCTTGGGGAGAGGGGGCTGCAGCTGCCAGTGCCCACTCTGCCATCCTCCACCCACCCACCATCTATGCCTGGACAGGCTGGAAGTGCGTGCTTGAAGTGGGTGGGTACATACCTGCCCTTGATAGAACAGAGGGGCTCAGTAGGAAGACACTCCAGTGCCCCCAGCCTGTCCAAAGAGACCGTTCTGCAGATAGAGGCTAAGAGCCAGGTCTCAGAAGCCTGTCTGGTGTGACTTAAGTTGTTTCACCCACAGCTTCAGTTTCCTCACCAGAAAAGTAGGACAATGATGCACTACTAAGGGTTGTTAGAAGTGCAGGTAACAACTGCTTGGCCATGCAGACCATCCGTGGCCAGTAGCAGCCACAAAGTGGCTGTCGGGTAGCACAGGAAAGCGCCTACCTGGCATCCACGTATGTGCACCATGGGGTGGGTTGGGGCTGACTAGGCCCGGGAACACTGAGAGCCTCTGCCCGCAGGTGCTCGGGAGGAAGTACATCCGGCTGTATGCCCCGCAGGACTCCGAGGCGCTGTATCCCCACGAAACCCACCTCCTGCATAACACAAGCCAGGTGAGCACCAGGACCCCAGGACAGCGGGACGCGCACCTCCCCACAGCCCCCCGTCCTGGGAGCCCCACAGCGGTTTCTCTTGCATCCTTCAGGTGGATGCGGAGAACCCTGACCTGGAGCAGTTCCCTAGATTTGCGGAAGCCCCCTTCCTGTCGTGCATCCTAGCTCCTGGAGAGATCTTGTTCATCCCGGTCAAATACTGGCATTACGTGCGGGCTCTGGATTTGAGCTTCTCAGTCAGCTTCTGGTGGTCATAGCCGTACAAAAGTGGACAGGCCTGGGACATCACGGCAGTTCCCTAGGCAGTGGCCAGGGCAGGAGCCTTGCTGCCTGGGTAGGCCAGGTCCGGGGCGGCTTGCAGGCCCTGCAGCTGAGCAAGCAGGAAGGACCCAGGCCCGCCAGCACACTGCTCACCAAGGATGACACAGCAAGCTGGACTTGGGAAGCATGACGCCAGCACACTCGCTGGGGCCCAGCCTGCCTTGCCATCTTGTCGCTGACTGAGGTGGCATTTGGGCCAAACCCCCCTCTGCACAGTGCCTGTGTCCTCTGAAAGCAAGGGCAGCACCGGTCCTTAGGAGAGGCCAGGGGGATATGCCTCTGGGTGGTCACAGCCGGTCAAGGGGGGCGGGTGCAGAGCTGCAGGCCGGGCCGAAGTTAGCTGTTTTTGAAAAAGCACATCATGTTCTTAATTGCTAGCGCAGGGCACGCTGGCCTGCAGATTTGGGTCCAGGGGAGGGCAGGGCCCCTATCCCTGGTGGGCAGAGGAAGCACCAGCTACCGCTGAGAAGCGGAGCCAGCAGAACAAGTTTCCACCAGCACACTCCCACGCCAGCATGGAGCCCTCAAGTCCCGCAGGAAGCCCTCTGGGGGAGGCCTGGCCTCCAGCTGTGTAAATGCTGGTTCCTTTTCCTGTTTGACCTTTAAGGCTTCCTGGCCTGTGCGTGAAGACAAGCAGGCCATTCACAGAGACTACGTTTGTCCTCTGCCCAAAGGCTTTCTCAGGAGTGTGGATTTTGAGAGCAACTGTGAAGCAGGGAGGGCTTCATGGAGGAGGGTTTCATTCCGTACAGTTACTTTATGTAAATTTTATTCTTTTTAAAAACCTAATGTAAATATGATAAAATACTTTTCTTGATAGCAATACATGCATTTCTTTAAAAATGCTTCTTTGTATGTGGCCACACATACAAAGGGCCGGCTTTGTACACACCCCAAGGGCCGGCTCCACGTGGGTGTGTCCAGGAGTAAAGCTGCAGGTGTTTTTCTTTGCTATTTCTTGCCCTATAATTTTTTTTTTTCATTAACGTGAGTGCACATATTATTTTGTGTAATTTTACTTTAAAAGTGTTTTGTTTAACCAAATCCCAACGCTGCCTGTGGCAGGGAAGGCCCCGGGAAGGTAACCATACTGCAGTGGCAGAAAGTATGTGGCCTCAGGAGGGAGACCCACACTCTCACAGGGACACATCCTGTGTGGCAAGTTACCACAGGAGGGTCACAGAACGACGGGTCGGGGAAGCAGAGACCAGAGCAGGGTCTGGCACCGCCAGGAAGCCAGGGCAGCAGGCCAAGGGCCAGGGACCTGACACCAGCCGGCTGGGACTCCCTCTGTTGTAGCAGAGCCAAGAACAGATGTATGAGCTCTCACAGCAGGGCCCTCAGCTGCATCCCCTGAAGACAGGCCTCATTCCCAGGGGAATAGTACATCCCCACAGGCTCGTCCACTGGGCATGCCCCAGGTCCAGCAGCCAATGCCACAGCCTAAATCATGAAACCTCAGGACCTACTGGGGCCCTAGGCCCAGGTGAGGGCAATCTAGAGATACATGCAGTTGGTCAACTGTAGCTAGCCAGTCCTCCAGCAGATCACGAGAAGGGGATGGCAGTACTGCTGGCCTGCACAGGTAACCCACCCATTTCCTAGCAGGAGTGACAGCTATGAGGCTCTAGCTTCTGCTAGTGGCTGGTCCACTGGGGTGCCATCAGCTTGCAGCTGGCAGGGCCACTGCTGCCAGGGAACAGGGCTTATCTGATAGTGATCTGGAATCAGGCACCTGAAGCCTCCGACATTAACCCATGGTTCGAGGCCTGGCTGCCTTGACCACCTGCCCCTTGTCAGACAGGCAGCTGGCCCTGCAAACCAGGTGCAGTGCTCCTGGCAATCCAGGTGTAGGGTGTGGACTCTGACCTCTGCTTGGGCCAGATCCCCTTTCCTGGGCAGGAGGCTGCTCCAGCCACAGCCCCATGTGGACTCTGGTGGTGGCAGCTGAACCCAGTGGGGCTCCTCCCTGGGGCAGAACTTAATCCCACTGCAGCACAGCACCCAGGAGCAAAGAGGCACACAATGGTAAATGCCTCAAAGGCCACAGAACAGGGCAGGCACAGTGGGAGCAGGGAAGGGTGAGTAGGTTTTGGTAGTTGATAGTGGAACAGAGAGAAGGGTGCAAAAGCATGAGTGCTGGGGTAGCTCCACTGCAGGCAGGAAGGCCTGGGGCATGGATGAGGGAGGTGACATTTGTGAACCCCACTGCAGCGCAGACACAGCCCTGGCCAGGGGAAGGCTGGAGGGAGCAGAGGGCATGGAAGAAAGGGGCAACGGTGGGCTCAGGTGCTGCACAAGGTCATGAGACATCACAGGGTCCCAGCCAGGAAGCCACTGGTGTCTGTGGACTGTAACCATGGTGAAGGGTTGGCAACAGGCACAAGTGGCAGGGGGCCACATACCCGGGGCAGAGTGCTTGGGGGCTTTGTAGTCACGGCACCCAAACTGCAGGATCAGGGCTCCTGCCGACCACAAGCATGTGGCAGGACAAACAGGATGCAGGTGGCCCAGGGGCCTTGGCTGTGCGCCACTTGCCATCCATTTTTCCTTCTCCCAGTGCCACTCCAGAGACCCCACCTTGAGGCTGTGAAGGGTGGTCGCTGCCAGCAACACCCTGAGGGAGCCTGGGGGTGACTCACTGCTGGAGCAGAACACTCACCACCCCGACCAGAGGGGCTGAGGCCTACCTACCTGCATCAGCTCTTGGGGCAGTTCCGAGCCATCTCCTGAGAAACCCATTCCTGGCAAGGTCTCTGATGATTGCCTGGCCAGGTGGCCTTCTGGATGCTCTGCAGATTCTGCCCTGCTGGGCAGGGTTGCATCAGTGGGGGTGGGGGTACATGACGCTCAGAGGACAGGGCTGGGGGAGGGGGAATGTCAACGGACAGCAAGTGTCACTCTTCTACCACACCCGAGGTAGTGCCACACTACTGTTAAGAGTGAACCAAGATGGGGCATCTCTCCCATCTCAGGATCTGCACCTCCAGTCTGTGTAGGCAACACCTCATCATCCGGCTGTGGGCACAGGGGCCATCCTGCCCAGGACACCAAGTGAGTCCGAGTATCCTCAGCTGGATTTCCCACCCAGACCCCTGCAGCATTCATACCAGAGCCAAGAGCCTAGAGACATTCACTGGGGGTGGGCGAGCCTGAGTGAGACCCCTTCCTCCTGACAGCAGGACATGAGTGTGAGACCAGGAGGTACGGTGCTCATTTTCTACCCATGAAGAAAGTGACTGGGTTTTCTGGGAAAGCACTTCATAGGCCTTAACGTGAAGCCAGCTCAAGGGAACAGAGGCAGGAACATGACTGCCTCTGATGTCACAGAAGCCACGAGACCGGAGACAAACCTTTCCAGGACCCACTACAGCATGAGAGCCACAGGTCTGCCATCACCGCCACTGCCCTAGGCCAAGCCCCTCCCACAGGACCCAAGGGTGTCTGGGCCAGCTTGGGTTGAATTTTCTATACCAACTAAAGGATCCTGGCAAGCTGGGAGAAAGGGAGGCCAGTGGACCACAGCAGGATTACAGGTTGGGTGGCCAAGGCAAGGGCAAGGCCAACGCTCATGGGCGTAGCAGTGGTGGGAGAAGAGGAAAGCAGAGGGGAGGACACTGAGCCCCTTGGGAAGAGCAAGTGGGAGACATGGGGTGAGCCAGGGCCAGGGGCCTCCTGAGGATCTTCCAGGTGGGGCTGATGCCCTACCTGGAATATGAGTGCTCCAGAGTGGCAGAACCTGGCACCAGGGAGCAGCTGCCAAGGCTGAAAGCAGGGGTCTGGCCAGGGCCCCATGGCAGGCAGACCAACAGGACGTGAGGGAGAGGTGGGGGGACTGAGACGATTCCCAGGCTCCTGGTGGGAGTATCCAGGTAAAGACCCAGGTTGGCCCTGCCTGTAGGCCTCACACAGCCTGGGCCAGAGGAGGATCTGGACCACAGGAGCCAGGGACACCAAGTCCCTGGGACACCCGCCGAACGCTGGCACAGAGCCCAAAGCCCCTTAACAAGGACAGCACAGCCCCACCACTGTTGCAGCAGAGGAGCCTGCTGGCCTCATAGCTGGAAGCCAAGCCAAGGACTCAACACAGCAGCCAAGAGCAGGCAGCCAGGTACACAGCCCACACGCACGCCCTCCTTGAGGTTTTATTGTAAAGCTGTCCAAAGAGCGCAGAACAGGTGGGTGCTAGTGCTGCGGCCGCCTCCTGCCGTCTCCTGCCGGCACAGGGGTGAGGGCCGCACAGGCAGGGCCAGCCTCCTGCAGGCGCACAGGCTAATGTTGCCGGGACCGCTGGGACTTCCGGCTGGACTTGGAGACAGCAGTTTCCCTCTCATTCTTGGGGTCGAAGACCTCTGCACACAGACAGTCAGGAAGAGAGTGAGCTGCAGGGCCAACTGCATGGGCGCCCCGGTTCCATCCGCCGCTGTCTCCCAGGCTGCAGACTGTCCACGCCAACATGCCTCTGGGTCCAGCACAGCCACAGCAGCCTCAGTTTCCCATCTCGCCTAGCCCTGGCCCACAGCACCACCACCCCAACCTGGGGTCTTCTGTCCCTCCAGCCCAACCCACACCACCAACCTGGAATCTCATGGGGCCAACAGTCGTTGCAGTGTGGGCAGTGTGGATCGGGGCTGGCCTGGAAGTACCTGGCCACGCAGGGCAAGTGCATTCTGATGCCGCATGTCTCACAGCTCTGACCCTGAAAGGAGCCAGCAATGTGGAGCCTGCACACACCCTGAGGGAGGTTCACAGACCCTCCAGGAGCTGTCAGAAAGCACTCTGATCTCAGGACCCAGATTAGCACTGCTAACAATCCCCAGGTCCTCAACTGTGGGTTTTGCTAAAGAATTCTGAACACATGAGGGGGGTGTAGCGGTGCAAGCCTGTAACCCCAACACTGGGGAGGCTGAGGCCGGAGGATTTCTATGAGTTTGAGGCCAGCATGGGCTATGTAAGTGAATTCAATGCCAGCCTGCACTGCAGTGAGACCCTTCCTCAAAAAAAAAAGTTCCAAGGTACCTAGCCAGGGCCTGTTGCTGAGTACTTCAGCAATTATGTGAGGCCCTGTCTCAAAAAACAAAAAAGGGCTATGGATATAGCTCAGTGTGAATGTTCCGGGTTCAGTCATAGTGCTGCAACCGCAACATAAGAATTCTGAATCCATAAATGCAGGTAGGAGCAGCTGAAGGCGGCATATCTCCCAACCTCTAGGGCTCCCTGCACACAGACCACAGCAAGGTGGCAGGTGGGTAGCCAGGGACATGGGTGGGCGTGGATGATCACAGCGTAGCAGGAGGCAAATGGCAACATGGATCATAAACTTTAAAACAATGTGCACACTTTGCCTAGCATTACACTTCTAGAATCCTGAGGTGGGATCCCTCATGCCCCGGGTGTGTGTAGAGGGGCCCGTCACAAAAACTCTTATGAACAGTTAAAATAGGCCTGGCAAAGTGCACAGTGTAACAGAAACCACCAACACTGAAAATGATGTCGTTGGGGCTGGGGAAATAGCTCAGTAGAATAAACGCCTGCCTGGTAAGTGCAAGGGCCTGAGTTCAATCCCCAGTTCCACCAAAAAAACCCAAACAAACAAACAAATGGGCACTGACTGCCACGACAGTGCCTGTTACACAGACTGGCAGGAGCCCTCTGAGCAAAGTGAATAAGGAAAAGTCACAGGCCAGACCTGACACAAGCAAAGCTGAGCACTTCACAGGTAGGTGCGCAACAGCCCCACCCTGTCACAGAAACAGACCACATGCTACAGGAAGGCCACTTGTGCCCACCCCTCCCCGTACCTGGATGAGGAGGCCATGGCAGATGTTGCAGACCTTCACGGCATCTGGGTACATCTCCCGGATGTACTGCTCCATCTCCAGGATGGCCCGGCCATGCAGTGTGAACTCCCCTTCCTTCTGCAGGGACAGAACGTGTGGTGGCCATCCTCAGACAGGGTCTCTGTCCCTCTGGAGCCCCACAGCTCAGGAAGACAGAGTCTGGGTGCTGCTCGCAGCCATTGAGGGTGTTCAGCAGCCCAGCCAACTGGGTCAGACCCTCAGGGCAGGCAAAGCGAGGTAGAGACCTGCCAGACAGGGGAGGTGGAGGTTCCCTGGCTCCCCAAATCCTCCCAGGACCTCGCCATCTGACAGACGTGATCCTTCCAGCTGTGGGTCAGCCCTGTCACAGGCTCCAGGGGGAGGACGCTGCCACCTCCCCCCCCCACACACACACACCCCAGTGCACTGTGGCAAAGCGGCACCACCACAGCAATCTGCACAGGGACTGAGATCACTTTGCAGATGAAGCGGGAGGGCATCAGAGGACAGGGACAGGACCTAGCAGGGCCCACCTCTGAAGGAACTGTGTCTCCTGAACCCCTTCAGGAACTGGACATTGCTATGTGGCCAGGCCTCCACCCATCCCAGGCAGGCAGAGTGGGAGGGTGGAGCAGGTGCGTGGCCCCTGCCAGCTGGCTTTAGGTTTTGTCACCATCAACTACTGCACTGGGGCGCAAGCCTGATGCCCATTCTAGCCACACCTGATCACCTTCCATGGGGTCAGCAAGGAGGTACCTGAGTAGGGGTGCAGGGAAAGCCGACAGCCCATGTCTTGCAAGGAGATGGCACCACCGTGGAAGGAATCCTACCTAGGGACCTGGTGCTGCCTCTAAGAGCTGAGAACCCCTCAGACCTTTACAGTCAGCAGCTCTAACAACTCTGGAAAGTCTCGGGCCCACATACTGGCTGCCACCCCTCAGAAAGGTCCCCATAGCACCCGGCAGCCCTGACCTTGTGTCCAGGGGACAAAGAACAGGTCTCCTGTCCTGGACCGCTCCTCAGGGCCCAAGCAACAAGCAAGGATAGTCCTGCCAGCGCCACCCGGGCCGGTCAGCATGTCCATCCCTGCAGAGCTCCCTGCCACAGCAGCTCACGAAGTCTCCCCAACTCAGGGTCACCCCTAGAGGCTCTCTGGCACCAGTAGACCTGGGCACAAGGGCTGGGCCAAGGGAAATCCTCCTCCAATGACCAAGCCTTTCCCCCACCTGTTGGGCCACCCACTCAGCAAGCCTTATGGAGCATGTACAGGTGGCATACATCCTGCAAGGGGCAGTCATGATGGGGCAGGGCATCCCCTGTCCTTAAGAATCCTGTGTGGCCCAGGGCACAGAGCACCACGGGGGACAACGGCCAGTCCTGACATGAGCTGCCTGAGAACTCTCCCTGGTATGGAGCCCACCAAATCCAGGCCTAACCGTGGGCTGTGCCACCCACACAATGCCACTGTAACCAAACCACTGAGTTCCACTAACTAAAACCCAAGCTCACGGAACCCCTCACGGACATGACACACATGCCAGCCTGCCCACACTCTCTGGGACCTTCCTGCCTCTTCCTCCCGACAGGAACCCCGGGATCAGAATTCAGGGAAGACTTTAGGGGAGGCTGTCCCATCCACACGTAAGCAGCTCGAAGTGCTAGAGGAGCTGGAGGCCAGCTCTCCTGGAGGGAGGCAAAGGGCTGCTGGGATCATAGGCAGCAGCCTCCAGACCCAGGCCCAAGGCCTGGAACAAAGCCAAGGCCAACAAGCCCACCCTATAAGCACGTGGCACACTGGAAGGCACAAGCCAGGCAAACTGAGCTCACGTCAAGCTTGGCCTGGGCTTCTTGGAAATGGTGCTGCCTTCCCAGAGGGAGAGCAGAACCCGAAGGCTGCTTGCGCTGACAACCTGTCCCTGCTCAGCCGTCCATCCTCCCCACATTTCCTCAGGCCCTCTCCGGGATCCCACGCCTCCTTTCAGCTCCTGAAGGGCCGCAGTACCAGAATGCTCCTGGCCCTGGGCAACACCAGCTGGGATGCACACCTGGCACTGACTGCCACTGCTATCTTGCTCTGGCTCTGTACCCCAGCAGGCAGTTCATTGCCCCCAGGCCAGATGAGGTGTGGGAGGAAAGGCCCTAGTGAAGCAAGCCCCAGAGAGTACCTCAATCAGCCACTTGCTCTGCACAAACTTCTGTAACACTTGCTCCGCTTCCTTCTTCTTCATCTTCTTGCCTTTCAACTGATCAACCAGGTTGAGGATGTTTGTGGAAGACGCAAAGCCCGTTTCTGAGTCCACAATCAGCTCCAGCTGGAAGAGAGGTTAGGACACCATCCACTTCATGGCAAAAATGGCTTTTACCATCAGTCTGGTTCACAGCGATGCAGCAAAGCTGCCCCCAACCCCAGCAGCCCTGCATCTACTGTGACCTTGGGAGAATCAGTATCCCCCAAGGCCTGTGTGCACATCTTGTGCTGCAGATTCCATGGCCAGTCCTGCGATGTCAGCCCACAGAGGGGTGCACTCCACTTCTTGCCCGCCCCCACCCAAGGGACAGAAGGTGAGAGATGAACAGCTGAAGGAGGAGGTTGGGGGGCTGGGAGCAGGGCTGGGGTCAGGAGACAGTGAGGGCGCAGTGAGAGCAGGCACCACTGAGGCCCTGAGGACATGGCCGGCAGAGTGGGTGGAGCCTCCCGCAGGTACATGCATGTGCCCCTCTTCCACAGCCTGGATCTCAACTGGTGCCCCTGGAAGATCTTTAACACAAGGGATCTGGGGGCCAGAGCTGGCTTCCGCAGAGCCAGTGGGGGCCGGAGAGGACTCTGCTCACCTCCCAGTGACTACAACAGGTGCCTGAGCAAGCACCCCAGAGCCAGGCAGGGGAAGCAGCGACACCAGTGTGAGCATGCGCACTCGCGGGGCTTCCTTGACAGCATGAGGCGGGAACCAGGAGCCAAGTTCTCACAACTCCAGCAATGCTTGCCCATCAGAGCTCCAGCCTGAGCCTCAGGTGAGCCCTTCCTGACAGCTGTGGAGGACCACACCTCCTGGTACCCTGGACGATGGCAAGTTCTGTCCACCCCAGAGACAGAAATCTCCCACCAAATGTTAGCCACCAGGCCAAGGGAGTTGCTCCGCTCCACTTACAGCCTTTCTGAAGAGATCTAGTTCGTTCTCTGCAAAATCCGTGGCCATCTTGGAAACTGAACTTGTAGCAAGATTCACCTAAAAAATGTTGGCACAGTAATCACACTTAACATTCTAAACCTAATATTTTAATTCCACGACAGCCACCCAGCCACCCCTGGACAGGAGATGGGCCACCTGGCCACGGGTACGGGTCCAGTTCCCCATAAACAACACCAGAGGGCGCCACTCTTACCAGGGCATAAATAGGTCTCCCGTCATCCTCGGTGACCCCCTTCTTGATCTCAATATACAAGGACTCCAAGACGCTGTTAATGTTGTGGATGAAGTCCTCCAACTTGTCCACCTGAGCACTGCCTGGAGGTGACGAGGCAAAGGGGGAGGGGCCATCAAAAGCCGATACTAATCTCTCTGGGGCATCTGGATAGAGGGCAGCCCAGCCGAAATACGCCAAGGTCCTGCCCTTCTGGGCGGAAGCCAGCATGTTGTGGTTATTTGCTTCCTGGAGTATTTGAAGATAAAGCATATAAGAGACAAAGGCACAGTGAGGCTACAAGGCTGCAGGAGATGCTATCTGAGGTGCTAAGGCTGCCACACTCTGCCCACTCTGCTCACAGCCCAGGTTGCACCTGATGCCAAGGACCCTCCAAAGCACGGCCTCGGGTACCGCAGCGGGCTCCCAGGGTCCCAGGACACCCATGTCCCTGCCCATCTGCACCTGGCAGCTCTGCCACTGCTCCTTTCTCCCTTACTCAAGTGTATCCATCAAGTGAACACCTGCAGGCCAGGCTGAGGCAGCAGTGAAACCACCAGCAGGACAATGCAAGGCAGTCACAGTGCGGGTCCCCCCATTTGGGCCAGAGGTCAGGGAGGGGTGCCAAAGGCTATCCTGCACAGGGTCAGGAAGGCACACTGCTTAGCATGGGGAAGGCCAAAGACGGGGGTCTGAGACCCAGCTTGCGGGGGTCCTTCTATGGGCAGCAGTGCCTGTTGGGGCTGTAGGCAGCTGAGTGAGACAGAAATGCTACAGGCAGTCAGACCAGGCTGGGCACTCGAGGAGCCAGCATGGAAGATGAGATGGCTTGCAACTGCTACAGGGACAGATCTCAAGATAGAAGGTGAAACAAACGCAGCAGCAGACTTCCCTAGGGACAGACCTCAGGGACTGATACCCTGAACAGATATCTATCACCCTAAAAGAGCCAAGGAGACTCACTAACCTGACCCCCTCCAAGAGCCCCTGTTCTGTATTCGTGCCCACTTGTGACATGATGAGGTTCCCTGTTTGATCTGATTTAATCAATCTTACTGAGCAATGGTATCTGCAATCTTACTGGTTGACCACAGCTTGGTCCCACCACCTCACACCCACCTTGCCAGTTCCCATGTTTCCTACCTTGGACCCACCTTCATCTCATGGTTTTGCTTTATAAAAGTCCCTGGAAATGACAGTTTCTGGTGCAACCTACATGGTCTCCTTCTGTCTCTCAGGAAGAAGCTTTCATTCCCCCATAAATATATTCTGCTCTTACTACCTTCCACTGTCCCTAAAATTCACTCTTCGGCTTTAAAGAACACGAACGCACCCCAGGTATCTTCCAGGCTGGGAGTTTCTTTCCCCTGTATCACTGGCCCTGAAAGTGGAAGAGCTGCGACCAGCTCGCGCCTGGGAATCTACCTTTCGTGCTGTAATACACTTGTTACCTGCATGTCTTTACTGAACCACAATCTACACCTACACCACATCTACATTTAACACACAACTGGATGACTTCTCACAAACTCAACACGCACGCCACCAGCTCCTGGAGGGTGAAGCAGGATGAGCCGTCCTGAGTCCCCTCACTAGCACCCGGAATTGGCCCAATTGTACTGCTGCTGTGGTGCCTTTCAAACCATGAGGTGCAGCAGCTGCTTCCACTTATTAAAATAATTTCACCCTGGTTCCACCAAAAAAAAAAAAAAATTCGTTCCCTGTTTGCAAGGAGATGGCTCAGTAGAATAAGCGCTTGCCTGGCAAGTGCAAGGGCCTTAGTTCAATCCCCAGTTTCACCAAAAAAAAAGTATTGAATCATTTGGGCCAGGGAGATGGCTTAGAGGAATAAGTCTTCTCTGTCAAGCACAAGGGCCTGAGTTCAATCCCTAGTTCCACAAAAAAAAAAAAAAAAAAAAAAGATAAAATAATTTCAAAAACTATTTTTTTTTTAAGTCAAGGCCTGGAGAGTCCCCACCCCTTGGCTGATGACTAAGGCATAGGTAGGAGGCGATGCAGGACAGAATCTCTAATGGCCCCAAGTGCTCACATCTGTCTTCTTACGGAGAGGTGGGTGTCAGGTCCTTCACCACCCAGGTACAGTTTATACTAAAAGCATCACACTGATGGCAGCAGAGGACATGGCCACAAAAGGAGAAGGTGACAATCCAGGACCACCAGCTCTGCCACAGGGACTGAATGGCAGGACCCACATGGTATCACTAATGTGCAATTCAGCCCAGGGACCTGACTGCTGTTTCAAAGAACAACTGCTTTTATTTTTTCCAAAAGCAATTAAAACAAGAAATCAGCAACCCTAAATTGGTGGACACAGATGCAGGCCGACTGCAAAAGCTGCGTGAGGATAAAACTGGACCTGGGAGCCTGGCGGGGAGTGGGGCTGCTGCGCTGCCTGCCCCGCGGCGGCCACCCTCTCCGATGCCCAATCACTCTCTGCGTGGCCCTGCTACCCCCTCCTCCCCAAGGCCCTCTCCTCCTCTCTGCGTGGCCCTGCTACCCCCTCCTCCCCAAGGCCCTCTCCTCCTCTCCATGCCAACCACCCCTCCCTCTCCTGTGCAGCCCAGAGCCTGCTCAAGCCCAGTCAGCTCTCACCCCACAGAGCAAAGCATGTGGGAAACACCTCTCCTGGGTGAGCAGTGGGAGCCTTTGTGGGCAGGATGCACCCAGTCCCCCAGCACAACACAACAGCAAGCCATGCCCCCCGGAAGTGACATCTTACATTGTCCACTCAAGAGGACCCTCTGGGTATCACTGAGAAACATGTACCCCGTGGGCAGATAAAAGGATTTCTACGCTGTCGGGCTTTCCAGACCCCTGGTCTGCATGGGCACAGCCAATGGCCTTGCTGCCCTGTCCTCCCCAGCACCTCAGGGCTCACTCAGGAAAATGTGCTCACTGATTCTCAGAGACAAAGGGGAGGAAGTGGGCCAGGGACACTGCCTACTCGGCCCTTGGAAAAAGCTAAGCATTAGCTCAGCACCCCCACCCCCAGGCCTCCCTTCTGAGTGCAGTGAAGTCTGATCTTCCTCCACTGCATGTTCAGGGCTTCTCAGACACCCTGGGAATGAACTGCCTGCCCACTCCACCCACACCTTCAACTGGTTTTGCTTTCTGGTGACAGTGGGAACAGACTGGTGCATGGGGCAGCGACAGAGCCTCCAGCCGGTCCTGCACTCAGCCCTCCTCCTCTCCCTCCAGCCCTACACCACATATGCACATGCAGCTCGCTCTTCCCGCCAGCCTCCAGGCACCCACTCCAGACTGCAGCCCCTGCTGCTCCCAGGCCCTGGCACCCCTGTGCAGGCCCCCAAGCAGGGCAAGAGGTCAGGCCTGCACCCAGCCCTCACTCAGGCTCTTCCTTCCTCCCGCCCAGCTCTATGGTTAGGGTCCAGTTAGCGTTCTGCCACCCACACTGCAGCTGCCTGCTGAGGTCTGGCTGCCTCGACCCAGACCCCTCCTCAGGAAGACCCCAGCCTTTGTTTTCAAGTGTACATTCATGTGGATATGGTGGGTTCTCACATTCAGGGAACACCCTTGACCTGGAGCTGAGGTGGCCACAGCCTGGGTCAGGCTGCAGAGTAGCCGATACTCATAGCCCTCAGATAGGCCATCACCCTGAGTAGAGACCCAAGGCCCCTCCAGGGCAGTTTCCAGCCTGCTGCTGGGGAGGGAAGCAGCTCTGGCCAAGAGGCACTGCTGTCATCTCCTCTCAGCTCCACAGGGCCCCCAGGTGCTCCCAGCAGCCCTGATCCTTATAGGTCCTGTCTGCAGTTTGCAGACAGCAGGACTCAACACAGCAGCTGGGCTTCCCTGGGCTTCCCAGCCTGAAACCCTCAGAAGCCGTGCCAAGGTTCATGGCTCTGACCTACTGCACCCCGACCCCTGGAGCCACGAGGGAGAAGCCACACTCTGCAAGTCCGCAGGGATGCACTGGGCTGAAGCTGCGCAGCCCAGCATTCCTGAGTCTAAGGTCGTGCAGATGCATGATATAAGACTGTGTCCTATCTAGTAGTGAGACCCTGAACATCCTGTAGACCCTTCCCTAAAATACAAAAAAAAAAAAAAAAAAGACTGTGTCCTGTGACACTTGAAACGGCTACTTCCGATGGAAATGCCATGAGAGGAGCTTAGGAAAGTAATGCTACTCCTCTCTTCAGGCCCTAGCGCCAACTGAGAAAAAGATACACACTTCGGGGAGTGCCACAAGGCCCATAGTGGTGCGGGCTGGGCTGGGAACACAGGCTGGGTTTCTGACACCACGTGTGCACAGCAGGTGAAAAGAGTACCCGGCGACAAGCAGGAAGGTGAGGACTGCTCAGGCAGCAGACACAGCCAAGCAGGACCACTAGCACCAGCCTGGCTACGAGAGGGGCACCTGCACCCTGGGTGCCACCAGCACCTCCTCCCCTGTAACAGCACACTTTGCAAGGGGTGTGGGAAAGCAGCAGGCCTGCACAAGCGTGGCCGTAATTCTCCTTCCTGAGTTCCCAGCACCACGCGTTGTGTCCCATCATCATAACAGCAGCCCCACAGCAAGCTATTAAGACATGTCTTTATTTACCAATGGAGTTGATCTTGAACAGATCCTCAGCAGTTCAAATAACTTGCTCATGGTTTCCCTAACTTGGAAACGCAGCCTTGGCCTGTTGGCAACAGTTCCGGGCCCAGGGCACTACGCCACAGGGTCTGCAAAGCCGACCTAAGGACATCCTGACACCAGACCCACCAGACACAGCCTCCTGTGCTGACCCTGTGGCATCCCAAGGAGGGGCTCTGCTGGGTCTGAAGTGGGGGCAATGTCTGGGCACCGATCGGGGCAGCCAAGAGGCGGCAAGCCCCTGGCCAGGCCGGGGACACCCACCTCAGTCAGTGTGGGCTCACTCCTGGCTCAGCCCACATAGCCCGGGAGGACCCAGGGAAGGCCTCGGCCTGGGCAAGGCTGCCGCTGCTTCCCTAACCTGGAAAACCTAACAGGGGCAATCGGCCTGGGCCTCCAGAGCATGGGCAGGTGGGGTGGGCGGGGCCCAATGAGGCCTCTCCTCCCCAGGGATGGGGGTCGCGCTCATTCCTTAGCTCTAGCTACCTACCTACTTTCTCCTTTCCTCAAAGTTCACCTTTACCCGTGAACCTCTTCTTACTGAATCAGGGCCCCAGGCTCCACAGGTCAGTGGGACCCCAGGCCTGCTATACTGGTAGTGAGTGAGAAAACTGCTGCCCTGACTTCTCACCAACAGAGCTTGGTTCTAAAGTACAGCCCAAAACTAGAAAATTAATGTGTGTGTGGGGGGGGGTTACACCATAACTCAAATTCAGGACCTGGGGCTTGCCAGGTAGGCGCTGTGCCGCTGAGCTGCAACCCTGGCCTGAAAATGCTATTTTTAGGCAGAGAAAATGAGAGCAAAAGATAAGCCCCTGAACCTACCCCACTTGGGGGTCCAACTTGCCCTCAGCTGTGCTACACAGGGAGCACGAGCCCTGCGGCGAGGCTGTGTGCAGGCAGGAGGGGAGGCTGGAAGCAGCAGGACACAGGCTCAGGGACATGAGCAGCCCCAAGGTGTCACCTTAGCCTCAGCTCGCATCACTCCTGGAGGGAAAGACGACCTCAGCCTTCAGACACCGCGCACAGGAGAACCGCCAGCGGCACTTCCAGAGCAGGCTGTGAGGCTGCGAGTGGAGCCTGGGAGAACAGGGATGAGGGAGCTTGCTGTCCCCACAGCAGTGCTCCCAGGGTTGCAGCTCCACCCCACCTTCTCAGCAGGGCTCAGACCGAACACTCACTCTCTTTCAAAAGAGGCCAACAGGGGTCAGAGATGTAAAGGACTTAACAGAAAGAAACAGTGTGGAACAGAAACCAGACATCTGACCATTAATGGTTTAATGTGCAGACAAGGGAACCTGGCATTCATTTTAAAAAGAATTACTTCGATACACAACAATGTCCAGAACTACTACAAAGCATCACAAGGGTAAGCAGGAGGAATCCAGCGGAAGTGAGACTGTCAGGCGCTCCTCAAGGTTTGGCCTGGATGATGGATACACAGGTTGTGCTCTACTGTCCCACCTTTCTCCATGGCTGACTTTTTTCACTGTATAAAATTAAGATCCTGCTCAGCCATCATACAACCTGACTTCTCAGCCCTCAGAAATCTAAATCAAAAGAGAAATATGAGGGCCAGGCGTGATGGTACACACCTGCAATCCCAGCACTCAGGAACAGCCAGGCAGGAAGCACCCCGTGCAGAACACACATCCCATCCCAAGGGGGCAACTCTGCTCCAGCCAGGCGCTCCCTCAGGCTGCGCAGGGTATCTCCCCGTGGCGAGGGCTGGTTGGTTTACTGCTGCGGTGCCACCTCTCCTGGCAGCTCAGCACATGGCAGCCAGGGAAGGGCATAAGGCAGGACCCCTAAGGCCACACCCAGGAGCCTGCTATATTCCACCTGGCACTTCTTAATCCAGTTAAGTTGGACACCAGGATTAATGGTGGATGAATGGCCTCAAATATGCTACTTAATTTTTAAAATTAGAAACACTCCGGGAAAACCAGCCTCCACGCACATACCACTGACACTGTGCTGGTTTTCAAGTTCCAACTGGGCTGCTGATTGTGAGGCTGCTCTGCTCGCTGACCCCTGGATCCGAACAGGTTACTGCTCACTCAGCCCAGACCGCGAACAGCTCACAGGAAGACTGCGTCCCACCGCGCTTGAGAGAATGAGCAGCTGGGGAGACAGGCCAAATCTACCTACAGCAGCCAGCCCAGGCGCCAGCCCTCAGCCAAGCACAGGCCGGGGTGCCAGCACCTGTCTACCTGCTAGTCCCGGTGCCATGCATGCCACCACTCAGCAACCTGGCATGGGAACCAAACGGCAAGTCCTGTGTTCCCCAGCTAGGAGGGAGGGACATGACTGATGACCCACAGCGCTCTGCTTCCAGCCAGCGGGTCCCTCCCAGGTGCCCACCCTCCAGGCCAAAGGCCCTCCAGAGAAGCTGCCCTTCCTGTTTGCTCTGTGCCTGAACAGAGATTCAGCTGACGCCCCTGCTGGAGCAAGCTCAGAAGAAATAGCCTCTGCTCATTCCTGGGGTCTCCCTGGTGTCCATATAGACTCGGTTCTGGCCATTCCCTGGAGGGGGTGTATGCATGCAGTCACGGAGCCTGGAGGGAGACACCCATGGGTGCCTGGCATACGGCACAGCTGCACAGCCTCTAGGTGGCTCCTCCAGCCATGCCCTTGACTTCAGCCCAGTGACTCCACCACCCTCACCACACTCGCAAGAGATCAGACCCTGCATGTCTCCCACCACAGTGCTTCCTCCCCAGCCCAGCCACTTGGTGGGCTTGCTTCTGATGGAGAGCATGCCTTGGTCCTGCAGGGTACCCCCTAGGCCTGTACCCCATAGGAGCCCCGCAGCACTGCCACAGGAGGGTACACACACACACATACTTCCGCTTGACTTTTCTTTAAATGCATGTAGTACAGGGTCTATAGGGTCTCACTACACAGATCAGACTCATAGTGATCCTCCTGTTCTCAGCCTCCCAAGCACTGGGATTACAGGTATGTGCCACCACACCCAGTCTCATTCACTGGGACTCAACAGCAGGACGGGGGGGTGTGGCACAGCATCCCAGGGATCAAACCCCACCCATCCACCCCATCTCGCTACACCTGCCTAAGCAGGCACTTTAGCCCACTGAGCTCTCTGGCCGGCCCTCCACATGACTTTCTGCACCTCCTCCAGGGCACTCAGTACTCCAGACAACATCCTTCACCCTCTCCACTCTCCTCTCTAGAATGACCCTCCAGAGAGCTGACAGCCTGTCCTATTCATCACTGCAGCCTGACACCAAGAACAGGCAAGACATGGCTGACATGCTAGGTGTATTCATCAACTGACTGCACATGTGTGGAAGCCTTGGTCCCTATCTGTGGGAGATGGCGGGGGACTTGGGGTAGGGCTAATCATGTGGGGTGTCCCCCTTACTCAGTGACACAGCTTCTCAAACCTTAAGATTGTCTGGGCGCACAATTCCATATGGTGAACACTTTATCAAGCAGCCCCTTAGCAGCTCCGTCTCAAGCTCACTTTTTGCCACACTTCAGTTAGGGTCACAGGTGCCACCCCTACTGATTACCCAGGAAGATCAGCCAACTCTCACATCGGAAAGCTTATGAACTGCTCCTCGTGGCCAAAGTACATGTACAGTAAGACCACTAAAATCAGAAGGAAACTTTATTGGGCACCAGCTTCTAACTATATCAAGACCTCGCTACGAGAAGGCGCTCACCAGCTGGCCTGCAGCCCCAGGCAGAGCACTAGACTACAACGTCAGCTGGGCCTCACCTGGTGCTACACATAGCCTCGAGTTCATTAACATCAGCACACTTAGTACAAACCTGGGTGGAACACAGGCAAGGTCTGACAAGGGCTGGGAAGACTGACCAGACTTTCCTGGGGCCCTGTGCTTATTCACCTATTTCTGGCACAAGTACTTCAGCTGTGTGTTGTTGCTGTTGTTCAAACAGCATTTCATTTATCTTGCTCACTGGAAAAATTGCCAATCTTAATTTTTTAATCTAAATTTTTTTTTTTTTTTTTTTTTTTTTTTTTTTTTTTTTTTTTTTTTTTTTTTTTTTTTTTTGTCTTTTTGAGACAGGGTCTCACTATGTAGTTCAGGCTGGCCTCGAGCTCACTTTGTAGCTCAGGCTGGTCTTGAACTCACAACAATCCTCCTCCCTCAGCCTCCCAAGTGCTGGGATTACAGGCATGCGCCACCACGCCCGGCTAATCTAAAATTTTTGATACTTGACCTAATTTTCCTTAGAACAGTAATAATTTTAAACCCCACTAAAAAATACCATAAAACATAGCAAAATTAACTGTGGGATGTTAGTGCCAGGGAGTGGGGTTTACTGCTGGGCAGTACAGCACCTCATAGCAGGCAGGAATTGAGTAAAGGAAAACGAACCAAGGGAGCAGATTCCCATGGATGCGACAGCTAGAGGGTCAAAACAGAGTGAGCAACAGGGTACTCTTCTCAGTCCTGGCCAGCTGTGGTCTGTGTCTAGCTGTCCCCCAAAGCCTCATGCAGTTGTGGGACAGACTTGTAGAGACTGTGATTAATTCATAGTCCAGTGCTGGGGTTATAGGTGTGAGCGCTACACCGGCCTGGGGCAGACAGCCTGCTCGCAGTACAAGGAAGGGACAGAGGCTTGCTCCATCTCCGCTAATGCTGTTGCCATAGCTCCTGCCTTTTGGCTCTTGCTGTTTTGTTGTCTTCCTCCACCAGGAACAGCTGTCTCTGCCATGTGCTGCTCTGCCTTGTGCCTGCTGAGTACAGACTAAAACCTCCGCACACTGTGAGCTAAAGAAACCTTTCCTTCCTTGGTGGGTGTGGGGTATTTTGTCCCAGCAATGAGAGAAAAGTAACTACGATGTGGCCTGAAAAATACTTAGTAACCTCACAGGAAAGAGGAGCTTTACAGTAAAAGCTTGCAGATAGCATCTTACTCAACGCCCCGTAGACCTGACAGGATGCAGACAGAACACATCACCAGCACTGTACAGTATCTGTGAACCGTAAGGCACAACCCAACCCTAACCAGGAGACTTCTGACAAAACCAAGCTGATGAACATTCTACAACTATCTCACGTGGCACCTGAGGGCTTCAACCATGATCAAACCAAATTAAGTTGTGTTCTAATATAAAATACACCCTGGATCACAAAGATAGAAGGGTTTTCAAAATGTAAACTATTTCATTTATTGTTTTTACGTTGCTAAAATGTTGAGATAGTATCACTTTGGAAATGAATTTTACCTATTTCTTTTTACCAGAGAATTTTAATTATATATGAAGTTTGCATAATATGTCTATCAGACAGTGCTATCTAAAAAATAACTAGCCTTCTAGCTACCTACTAGCCTAACCTACCACCCCTAACCTTGAGTAACAGAGCAACCCTCAAACTCTTCACTTTCAGAAATGTCAAGAATCAAATGAGAATGCTCATTTAAGGGCAAGGAAATTAGTTTTTAAAAATGCACCCATGACCCTAGGAAAGGTATTTTGCTTACAAAAAACATGAAACATTGGGGCCGCATTGGGGCCGGAGAGACGGCTCAGTAGAGTAAGTAATTCCCTGGCAAGCATAAGAGTCTGAGTTCAATCCCTGGTTCTGCCAAAAAAAAAAAAAGCATGAAACATCTGAAGAAACCTGAGTGAGAATGGTAGTGACGTATCAATTCTACTTTCCTAATTTAAGGTTGAATTTTGTGTTATTTAGGAGAAAATCCTTGCCTGAAGGAAACTCTACAATTGAAGGGTTGATGAGATTTATTAAATGAGTACTTAAGACTAGGTGTGGTGGCACCGCCTGTAATCCCAGCTCTTGGGAGGCTGAAAACAGGTGGATCACTATGAAGTCTGATCTAGTAGTGAGACCCTGTCCTAAAAAAAAATACAAAAGAAAAAAAAGTTAAATGAGTACATAAACTATAACTTAAAACTATAAGAAAATCAGTAATTTACTCTTAAAAGGATTAGGGAGGGGAACAACACTGTTCTTACAATTTTGCTGAGTTTGAAACTATTTCAAAATAAATAAATGCAAAAAGCAGCCCTAGTACCTTGAGGCAAGGAACGCACCAAGAAACCAGGGCTGATGAAAAGTTGGCAGTCAGCATCGAGGAGGGCCCAGGGCTGCTGCCACCTGGACAGCACAGCTCACTTCGCTGTCGGAGCAGGGCTGGGCCTGAGGATTCTTTAAAAGAATCCTGGCTGAGCCACTGGTTCAGCCCACTTTCTGCTTCTGCTCATTGGTAACCCCAAGTGATAACGGAAACAGAGGCTCCAGCCAAGATCTGGAGTTTCCTCTGACCATTTCTTTGCACTGAATATTACGCATACAGTATTGTGATGTATAAAATTCCTCATTTAGCAACCACTTCGTTGGCTACCTAGTTGTAGGAATGTTGAGTGGGCTGTGGCTGTCTTGCTCCACTGTGTAAAACACTGATTTGTCCACCAGCTCAGGCTTTTGCAGTGTGGGGCCATTACAAGTAAAGCCCCTCTGAACAGCATGGCCCCAACTTCTCTACAGACGGGAATTTTCAGTTCTCTTGAGTAAAGTCCCATGCAAAGACTCTCTGGAGCCAAGAGACTGCCACACTACTGTCCCCATGGCTACAACATTTTACATCTCTCGCCTCTGTGTTCCTGCTAATCCTTAGTATGCACAGTTTCATTTTAGCCATCCTCACAGGTGCACAGTGGTATCTGTGGGCTTCATTTGCATTCCGCTAATGCCTAGGAAGGTCACACATCTCGTGTGCTTGTTTGCCACCTTACCTGGAAATGACTCGACTCTTCTGCCCCTCTTTTATTGGGTTGTATAATTCCTTGTCATGGAGTTTTGAGAACTATATAGTCTAGATTTGTCACTTACCAAAGATACAATTTGTAAATATCTTGTGTGTGTGTGTGTGTGTGTGTGTGTGTGTGTGTGTGTGTGTGGTACCAGGGATTAAACTCAGAACCCTGTGCTTGCCACGCAAGTGCTTATTCTACTGAGGTATCTCCACAGCCCAATCTGTAAATATCTCTTCCAGCATTTTGTTCTAATGCTACAAATATTAGTTGGTTTTGGGAGGGTGGGTGGGTGCGTGTGTGTCAGTTTCACATTTATTAATTAATAAATATTAAACAAGAGAAAAATGAGTCTGAGCCAAAATAAATAAATAAATAAATCAAAATATACTACCCTCACTCAGAGTGGGATGGGCTGTCACGCTGGGTCAGCTTGTCACTCTTTACACAGCATAAAAAGTGTCAGTTTTTCAGGGCCAGAGAGATGGCTCAGTGGAATAAGCACTTCCCTGGCAAGCACAAGGGCCTGAGTTCAATCCCAGGTTCTGCAAAAAAAAGTGTCAGTTTTTAACTCTGAGGTCAAAGTTACCAAATTGGCCTTTATGATCATTCTGTTGATGTTGGTTCCAAAAAATCTCTCCACCTAATTCCAGGTCACAAACATTTTCTCCTGCTCTCTTCTAGGTGTTTGTAGCATTAAACCTTACATGTAGTTCTGTGATCCACTTTATTTTTTTTTCTATTTAATCAAAATCTTTTATTATCTCATTAAAATATCACACATTGGCTTTACAAACCTGAAACTCATTTCTGTGGCTGGATTAACTCTTGGATCTTACTCATCTGGCTGCTGAACTGTTCCCTTTTCAGAAACACAGATGCCACCCAAACATTTTCTGATATCATTTTTTAATTGCTGTGACTTGCTAAATCAAAGCAGCTGAATTTGAAACAAGCTCAACATCATTTCCTTCAAGGATTAGCTCATCTTTCTGGGCTTCAGATACTGAGTAACCAACACCTGCCTTCATCTGAATTCAGTAAATGTATTTTTCACCCAAGAAATTCCAGATTTCGACAAGAGACCCATTTGCCTGAATAACAACATTGATGGGGAAGTGAGCACACACAGAGAGCATCTGGAACGGAAGCCCAGTGTGACCCTTTGGTCGTGTTCTGTACATGGCCACAGATTGTGTGGACGGTCGCCAGCTCCTTTCTGTTTCCCCACC
>PVKA01019328.1:0-42258 GCA_004027165.1 Ctenomys sociabilis
AAGCTGGGCGTGGTGGCGCAGGCCTGTAATCCCAGCACTTGGGAGGCTGAGGCAGGAGGACTGTTGTGAGTTCAAGACCAGCCTGAGCTACAAAGTGAGCTTAAAGCCAGCCTGAACTGCATAGTGAGACCCTGTCTCAAAAAGACAAAAAAAAAAAAACAATGAGAATGCAGGAAAAAATAATCTATCACCTGCAAGATGATGCCAGGATGAACAATGTGAGATTAATTGGTATCAATGAGAATGAAGGAGTCAATACAAATGACATAAAAAGAATTTGGGGAGAAGTAATCATAGAAAACTTCCCATATATGACGAAACAATCCAACATTCAGGTCATCAAAGCACACAGAGCACCAAATA
The DNA here is from genome assembly GCA_004027165.1 of Ctenomys sociabilis. Lineage (NCBI taxonomy): Eukaryota > Metazoa > Chordata > Mammalia > Rodentia > Ctenomyidae > Ctenomys > Ctenomys sociabilis. The sequence goes on from PVKA01019328.1 coordinate 364, forward strand.
ACTTAAACCCAAGTAGAAACACACCGAGACATATAATAGTCAAGATCCCAGAAATCCAACACAAAAATAATATACTGAAAGCTGCTAGAGAAAAGCAGATCACATTCAAGGGAAAACCCATCAGAATTACAGCCGACTTCTCTACACAATCCATGAAGGCAAGGAGGCATGGAGCAGAGTTCTTCAAGTCCTCATGAAAACAAATTCCAGCCCAGACTATTATACCCTGCAAAATTTTCTTTCAAGTTTGATGGAGAAGTGAAATACTTCCATGACAAAGAACAACTAAAGAATTTTAAGATGACAAAGTCATCCATACACAGGCTACTGAAAGAGGTTCTAGAGAGAGACCACAATGACCAGAACTCCATGAATGACAATAGAAGGAACCCACTAAACAGGACAAACAATAAAACACAGGATACAAAGGAGTAAACAACACCAGGTAAATATCATGACAAACATAAGCCAACACATTTCAATTATAACCATCAATGTAAATGGACTCAATTCACCAATTAAGAGAAATAGACTGGCACAGTGGATTAGGAAATAAAATCCAATAATATGCTTTATACAAGAAACACACATAACTCAAAAGGACATTCATGGGCTCAACGTCAAAGGATGGAAAACAATACTACATGCTCCAGCACCTCAGAAAAAAAGCAAGAATAGCAATCCTGTTCTCAGACAGTCTCAACTTCAAACCAAGAAGGATCAAACAAGACAAAGAAGGCCACTACATATTGGTCAGGGGAAACATTCAATCACAGGAGCACCCAACTAGATCCGACTCATAGTGTTCTGCCATTTTACAGCCTCCCAAGAGCTGGGATTGCAGGTGTGCACCACTATGCCCAGTCTCAATTGCCTGTCTCAGCATGCCCTGGGGGCACACCTGACACAGCAGGACCTGGGATTGAACCCCCAGCACCTACACCTGCTTGCAGGTGCTTTAATCTGCTGAGCTGTTAGGCTGACCCTATTTGGTTTTCTTTTAATGGAACTAATCCCTAGCAACCACACATGTTTAGCCTCCAACTTTACATGTGGTTCCTTCTGATCCAAATATTCTTGCTCTTCCTTTTGACTCCCGCTATACATGTATCTAAAAGCAGCCAATGGTATCCATGCAACACTCTGAGTTTGAGCACTGTCTTTTAATTTCCTTTGCCAGAATAAGGTTGTAGTCACTAAAGGTATCATAAAAAGTAATTGTTTTTACTCCCTTAATCAGTAAACCCATTTTTTCATTCTTATTTTCAAACTGGGCTTGAGTGTTAGCAGTTGCCTGTTCTTATGTGTTCTGGATGACATCTCATTTTTTCCTTAAAATAAGTCTTTCTTATTAAGGAAGAAAATAATTGAAGTGTTTATAAACACTCTGTAAATAATTTATTGTTACAAATGCTGCCAGTTTCTTGCTTTCGGTGTATTCAGTTCATGTTCTTATCCTCAGGTCTGTCCAGGGAGCTGGTAAAGCACACTGGAGCAAAGATATTTAGTTCATAGTAGCGAGGAAGCAGAGAAGAGTAACAGTACCAGAGAGGAAAATGGAGAAGGATTAAATGTAGACCTAAACCCATGCCTTGTGACTCATCCAGACACATCTAGAAGTATATACCAACAATATCCTGGGGAAATCTCTAAGTAAATCAAGTTGATACTCCACTCTACCTGCTATCATAGAGAGGGTAAGGAGAAATGTGGGTATGATTAAAGTATGATATATGCATACATGTTAAAATGAAACTAATTATATTTTACAATTAATGTGCACTAACTATAATGTGAAAATAAAGTGGAATTAGGTATAGGGATAGAGTTACGAGTCAGAGAGTTTGCCTGGTGTATATGAGTCCCTGAGTTTGATACCCAACACAAGATAAATATAAAATAAATAAGGTAGGATTAAGGAGTCCTTCCTCAACAAGGCACAAAGAAGCAGAATCATAAAGTTAATTCGTATTTAAATAGACAAAATTTTGAAACCTTTTAAACAATGGTTAAAGTTCATGGAGACAAACAGCAAGAAGGTATCTATTAAAGATAATCTACAAACATTGATAGAAATGAAGAATATTTAGTATTTGAACCAAAACTACATACACCTTTTCCCACTCAATAAGGTGAAGACACAATTCCAGATTACTACAGTTTCATCTTCCCCTCAGCTTTCAGAGGGTTTTCTTCCTGGGAGAAGTATATCAGCAGTTTTCATTCTACCTCCAGCTACATGTTGCTAAGGTATAAAGAGAATTCCAAAAATATTGTATACACATTTCAGCAGTTCACTGTAGTGATAGATGTCTGGAAGCTACTGGCCAAAACTTTGAGCACCTCTTGTAATTTGAGAGTGTAGGGAGCAGCTGAAGCTAGAGATTGACCACATACGTGAGGCTACAGCAAGGCCATCCCTAAGAACATGGAGCACCTGAGGTGAACCACATGGACAAACTGTCCAAACTCTGAGCATGCAAGGCACCCAAGACAAGCCAAGAAACTTAAGTTGCTAGGCAGACGAGTTTTAATTGACTATAGCCTCCGAAGTATATAAATAAGTGCATTGCAGTCATTGGGTGGTACTTTTTCTCCCACCAGAAAAGAGATTCTACCTGACCTGAGCTTTTCTGCATTCTTGTCCCCATTTCTTCATCCTCCACTGTTCTTCCCCAGGAAAATGTAAGAGGTGTTCTGTACATGACAGAAGAGGCCAAATTAATCTCACAATGTCGCAATAAATTCAGTATTAAAGTATTTCTGCAAGATTTTATTTTTCTGATGTATATTTATATATTTTGACAGACTCTGTCTTTCTGTCTCTCTGTCTCTCTCTCTGTCTCTCCCTTCTTCCCTCTCCCTCTCACTCAGAGAGACTTCTTCACAGAGTCTTCCACCCCCAAAAAATCCCTCAGAAGGTAAAGAAACAATTCCCAACTCATCTTACCTTGGTACTAAAATCATACAAAAACATCCCAATAAAACTACAGAGCAATAAGTCTTCCAAATATAGATACAGAAAACCTCAAGAATGCTAGCAAACTTAATTCAGAAACATTTTAATAATTACACATCATTTATCCCAGGAACACAGGTTGGTTTAAGACCCCAAAACTAGTTAATGTCATGCATCATATCAAAATAATTATCTGAAATCTCAGTGCAAAAAAAAAGGCATTTCAAGGGTCATGGAGATAGCTCAGTGGGGTAAGTGCCTGCCTGGACAGGTCGTGAGTTTCATTCCTGGTACCAAAAACAAACAAACAAACAAAAAACATTTGGTGAAACCACAATGAATACATACAAAAAGCTACTATGATTAATGAACAAGATCACAATATTAGAGAATATAAAATCAACACTGTACACAAAAACAACTGTATTTTTACACACTTGCAATGAGCAATCCAAAAATAAAATTTTTAAAATTCTAGTCACAATAGTAGAAGGAATAAAATATTTAGGAATAACTTAGCCAAGAAATAGAAGAGTTAGACCCTGAAAGCTATAAAGTATTATTGAAAGAATTTTAAAAGACCAATTGCTATTTGTTCTTCAATAAAATAAAACAAAATAAATAAAGAATTTTTAAAGACCAATAGAGGGCTGGAGAGACAGTTCAGTAGAATAAGCACTTGCCTGGCAAGTGCAAGGTCCTGAGCTCGATCCCCAGTACCATAAAAAAAGGCAAATAGAAAGCCATTCTGTGTTCATGGGTTAGATTTAATTTTGAGGAAGAGATTAATACTCTACAAATTAATCTACAAAGTCAATGCAATCCCTATTAATCCAGCTTCTTTATTCACAAATTGATCTTACAATTTATGTAGAATTTCAAGGGTGATCAAAATACCCAAAATAGTCTTGGAAAAGGAAGAACACAGTAGAAGGACCTACCTTCAATTTTCAAAACTTATTACAACCTACAATATTGTTCTGGCATAAAGGTAAACATATAGACCAATAGAACAAAACTGAGAGTCTTAAAACAAACCAATATATGTATGGGTTAATACATAATACTTTTAGCAAAAGTGTCAAAATCACTCCATAGAGAAAGAATATTCTCCCCAAGAAAGGATGCTGGGGCCTTGGAGAGATAGCTCAATAGAGTAAGTACTTGCCTGGCAAGTGCAGGGTCCTGAGTTCAATTCCTAGTACTGAAAAAAAATGAATAAACTTGGATCTTTGCCTCACAACTTATATAAAAACTAAGCCAAAATGGATCACCAATCTAAAAGTAAAAGCTACCATATAACATAGACAGGAAACAGAATGCACTATAGGGTTTCATTTCCACTTATGATTATGTCACAAACTGGGAGCTCTGGTTCCCTGTCACTGTGCAGCAGTGCATAGTGCAATACAGAGGGTCTGTACCACATTTTGCTAGCCCAAGAAAAGGTCAAAATCCAAAACTTAAATATAGTTTTTACTGAATGTGCATCACTTTTGCACCATTGTAAAGGCAAAAGCTTGTAAGTTGAATCATCCTAAGTCAAGGACTATGTAGAGAAACTCATCAAAACTTAAAACTCAAAAGACAGCCTCAAGAAACGGGGGAAAAGAATAGACATAATTGAAGAAGACATTTGAAAATAATATATCTGACAAGGAACTTTTATTGAAGTAAAGAACTCTTACAATTTAATAATACAAAGAACAATAATTCAGTTTAAAAATAGATAAAAGACCTAAGTCAACATTCCCAATGAAAAAATATGCATGTTCACTAAGAACATTAAAATATGATTGACCAGTGTGGTGGGCGCGTGCGCACACCTCATGTCCCCACTGTGCTGCTCCTCACCCCTGGCCAGTTGTGTGGCTTCACATGTGTGTGTTCCAGTGGTATGTACAGTGAGAGATGCTGAGACAGTAACTTGAAATGTCAAAAATGAGTATGACCTCATAGAACTAGAGAAGACATTCCTAAAATTCATCTGGAATCAAAAGAGATCTAGAGCTGGCCCCACCCCCTAGGGTGCACTGAGACTGATTGAGACTAGGCATGGTGACATGTGCCTGTATTACTAGTGCTTGGGAGGCTGAAAACAGGAGAATCACTATGAGTCCGATCTATGTAGTGAGACCCTGTACTAAAACTACAATAAAAATAATTTTAAAAGAGACCAGAATAGCAAAGGCAATCCTTGCCAAGAAAGGCAAGACAGGAGGCATCACCATCTATGACCTGAAATTATACTACAAAGCTACTATGATAAAATCAGCATGATACTGGCAAAAAAAGACCCAAGGTCAATGGAACAGACTAAAAAATGCACCTGCAAACACAAACACACTGAGCCACCTTATCACGGACAAAGGGGCCAAATATGTTCACTGGAAGAAAGACAGCTTCTTTAGTAAATGGTACTGGACAACTGGCTTTCCACATACTGTAAACTAAAATTAGACCCATCTCCATCACTATAGGGGCTGGGGAGACAGCTCAGTAGAATAAACACTTGCCTGGCAAGTGCAAGGGCTTGAATTCAATCCCCTGGTTCCAACAACAACAACAACAACAAAAACAAAAACAAAAAAAAACAAAAACAAAACAAAAAAAAAAAAACTATTCACTAAACTAAAGTAAAAATGGATTAGAGATCTAAATATTAAAACAAACTCTCGCTTGGTGCCTGGGTACAGATTGGGTGCTCTGCGTCCTTTTTGTGGCAGCATTCATTCTGCTATTTGTAGAAATTCACTGAGGAAAAATGCAGATTAAATTCTTGCTTCTGCATATGTTAAGCTCTGTTAATTCTGGATCCTTGCAATTTAAAACTTGAAAAATTTAAATCAATTAAACCAGAGTCTTTGGGGTGAGACTTAGACATCAATATTTGTAGGATTTTTTTCACATTATTCTACTATGCTGATCTACTAAATCAGATCCTACATATTAACAAGCTACGGCTTAAATTTGAGAAGTATCAATGATGCCAGAATGGATGGTTTTAAGGCAGGTGATTCCCTTATTCCACACAGGTACAGAGGTGATTTAAGCGTGACTGCTACCCCAAAGGAGTTCCCAATGTGCTAGGACTAGGCTAGTGGAATGCAAAAGAGGGAGTCAACAATCCAGTGTGGATTCACTGAGACAAACAAATTGGCTGTGCAGGTCTATATGTTTGCTTGGGAAGAGGAAAAGATTAGACGAGAAATCATCAGGTTGATGCGTTGAAGTGGAGACACAATGCATCAGGTTGATGCGTTGAAGTGGAGACACAACTCCTGATTTGGGAGATTGAACTCTGGACTTTGCACTTGCCAGGCAGGTGTTTATGCCTGGCAAAAGGAGGTATCTCCCCGGCCCTATTTTTATCATTTAAGCCAAGAAAAAATTACTACAAGATATTGAAGAAATGCCTTAGCTTTGCCTGTTGCCTACACATAATGGAGCTCCTCCCTTCATCACAAGATGCTGCTTTGAACAGCTAGTGAGAAGTGAGATTGGTGGTATAGGTCAGGGAAAGCCAATCCCAAGGGAAGATGACCACGCAAACCCTGAAGTGGAGGGAACTGAAGTCCCAGGAAATCTCTAGTGTACATCTTGGCCAATTATAGAGAAGAAAATTTAGTTTGTGACATATGACTTTGACATTGCTCTGAAAGTCATCAAGATTTAACAAGAAGTGACAATAGTCTGTTGCCAGACTCTTGTAAGAAGACAAACTATGGCCAGATAAGTACAAAGTGAAAGACTGGTAGATAGACAGATAACTATGGCCAGATAAGTACAAAGTGAAAGACTGGTAGATAGACAGATATAGATAGATGATAGATAGATAGATAGATAGATAGATAGATAGATAGATAGATAGATAGATAGATAGATAGATAGATATGACCTCCCATGTACTAAATATGTGCTATACCACTGAGCTTCACTTCTAGCCTCAAACATTTTTCTTTACTTGGAAAAATGCATAATGAAATCTGACTTTTCTGTATTCATGAGTCTCAAAAATGTAGAACTGCTGGATTGCAGGTTGTAAACAGGAAATGAGAACTGTGGGACTCTCCTCCCTGGAAGTGCACACACTCAAGTTATGGAGTTCCACCTCAGAAATTATGGTCCTTACCTTGTTCCTATTGATGGAATTTTCTGAGTAAACAGAGCCCCAAACTTAAGACTGCCAAACATCATTTAAACAGCCATTTTGTCAAAATCAATTTATAAAAATGGTCATAAAAAGGTGTTACATGGGGAAAGTGCTCTTGTATTAATGGATGTGACACAGAGAATGGCTGTGAAAAGGGATCATTATAGTGACTTCTCTCCCTCATTGTTGAGAAGACCTTGATTTTTCCTCATACAAAATGGAATCATTTGTAAGCATTTAATTCTTAGAAGACTCCATAAAATGCTACTAGAGTAAGATTTGTTAGTTATATAACTTAGAGGGAAACAATAAGGTATATTTGGTAAACCAGATGCATTAATTATTAGGAGTATCTTATGTTTTAGTTTTTCTTTGAAAGTATTTTTATGCTATTATTATATAATGAGAAATTCATTTTATAAAATAGGTGCAATATTATTGAACTTTGTCAAATATAGCATCTTCTCTAGTAGAGTAAGTTTTACTAATTTTGCTAAAATACTAATACATTGATTTGGTTATTAGGACACAATATGGTCTTTTACTTATTTTAACTGAACTTTTTTATAATTTAATTTATTTATGTTAATTTGATTACATTTTTACATTTGTTTGATGTACCAATCCCCAACACCATATATTCAGAACAAAGTATATGTTACAAAGATACTGTTATTCTTACTCTCAGGTTCATATTATTGTATGTATTAGAAACAATAAGATTTGCACCTTTAGACCATATTGTTAAGTGAAATAAACCAGACACACAGAGTAAACTATCACATGATTTTCCTTAGATGAGAAACCCAGAGTGAAAAATAAAGAGCAAAATAAACGTTAGACTATAAGAAGTGGGGAGATGGGTGGTTCTCAAGGGGAGGGGTGGAGTGATGGGCGGAAGGAAAGGTAAGGAGTGAGAAAAAGGATTGGAGATGTGCTGTGCGTATCTACCAGCTCCACCCCAGGCACGTGACCATTATGTACTCCAAACACATACAAAAAAAGAAAAGAAAGAAAGAAGATCAAGGGATAGAGCAGAAGAAATGAAAGAAGTAAGCCATGTTTATGTGCCAACTTCCCATAAGGGATGTAAACATGCTGTGCTACATACATGTACTACTACACTAAAATTTAAAAATGCAAAAAATAAATGAAAGCATTTTTAAAGATTTTAGAGAATTCTTGGCACTTTCTTAGTACTTAGCACCTCCCTTATAGTCTTCCCTCTTGATATCTTTAGAAGGTCCTAAGCTGATTATCAAGAAGAGAATTATGATGCATTATTATAGATGTGTGCCTTAATAAAGGAAGTACACAGTGAACATGTGAAGTTTGTGAACTCTTTCCTCCTAAGAGTCAGAAAAATATTAAGGGGCATGGGCCCAGAAGAGGGAGGGCTGCGTATTAGTTCCACCAATGGTGCAAGCATTTCTATCTAAACTCAGCACAAAAACTACAAGTTAGAGAATCAGAATGAAGTGCAAAGCCTATTCATGGTATTTTTCATGAATTTCAAGAACCTGACAGAAAATACTTATTTTTCCTAAATACTTTAGAGAACCTTGTCTTACCCTTAAAGTTCCATCTTGTTAAACTAATTTCTACCATTAGAATATTGTTTTTCTCACAAGAGAAACAGTTTTTAGAAGAATTTCTCCCTTCAAAATAAACGAGAACATGTCTAAATAAATCTCAAGAGGAAAAGCCTAATGTTTTGTTTCTATCTTAGGATGAAAAGGGAAAAACCTTGTTGTTCTGTGTGGTTGGAAATAAGAGCTCAATAACTCAATTCACCAATGTATTTAAAAATATGCAAAGATTTCTCTGAAGAATTTTTAAAATGAGCTCTTACACAACAAAATTGTGGTGCCATGTGAATGAATTCAATAAAAGACTGGAGATATAAAATTAATAACAGAAAACAAAACAAAACCAAACCTTTCAGTGTATTGGAAGAGAAAGTAAGTGTAGGCAGAACATTCATGAGTAAAACCAGACTTCTTGGGAAACATTTCAAAGAACCAACAACTGCTGTCTCATCTTACTGAAAAGCTTTTGTATAGCAAAAGAAATCAACAATAAAGGGAAAAGACAACTCACAGAGTGGGAAGAAATTTTAGCCAATTGTCCTACAGACAAGGACTTCTGGCTAGAAAATATAAAGAACTGAAAAAATCTGATCCTTCCCCAAATTCAAAGACCCAATCCAAAAATGGGCATCTGAGATGAGTAAACTCTTCTCAGATGAATAAATACAAATGGTAAATAAACATATGAAAAATGTTCAACAACACTGATCATTCAAGAGATGCAAATTAAAACCACTGAAATTCCATCTCACCCCCCCAAAAGAATAGCTATCATAAAGAAATCAACCAATAATAAATGTTGTGGGGAAAAAGTAACCCTTCTCCACTGTTGGTGGGATTGCTACAAGCACTATCAAAATCAGTGTGGAGATTCCTCAAAAAACTAGGATTAGAGATCCCATTCCACTGAGCTATTCCTCTTCTGGGTACCTTCCCAGAAGAATTGTACCATAGCGATGTATGTGCACCCATGTTTATGGCAGCACAATTTGACATAACTAAATCTTGGAAGAAACCCAAATCCCCATCAACTAAGCAATGGATAAAAAAAAATGTGTACAAAGGAGTACTACTCAGCCATAAAGAAGGAGAAACTTGAGCCTTTTATAGGTAAATGGATGCAACTTGAAACCATACTTATTAGTGAAATAAATCAGACTCGTGTAAGCATTGTATTGTCTCCATGGTGTGAAAAATTTAAAGAGTAAATAAGATTTAAAATGCACAATAGACATTGTGAAATGGGAAGAAATTGTTATAAAGGGAAAAAGGAATTTGGAAAGAGGAAAGGAAAAAGGGGAAAGGGAGAGAAAATACAAGTTAGTTATATTTATTAGTGTCTTTCTTAGTTCATAGAGAAAGAAGGTTTGTCCTAATATCAACTGGAGAAACTGTTATGCCCATATCTTTTACTCTGAGCAACTACTTTAAAGGCAACAACATGTAATGTATTAACTACTATTATTCTCCTATTATTTTGTTATGAAATTTTATTTTACCTTTTTTCCATAAAATATTTTAAAAAGGGAATATGAAAAATTACCTTTGTTGTGTAGCTGCAAAAGTTCCCAAGTCCGTTTGTTGGAAGTTTGGGAAGTACATTGTTAATGATCAAGCTATAGTGCTTTAAAAAAAAAAAACTGAATTTTTTCTATTAGAATATTCTGCTGTACTGGACTTTATGGGCCCATGGCAGTATGTGACTGTTATTGTGCCTGTATCCGTTACTTCAGAATTATCTAGTAGTTTTAGAGCTGAGTATTCTGAAGCCAAAAATTGATTCTTTTTTATTTATCAAGTATTTGTGTCAGGTATTGCTCTGGGTGCTAGCAATATGGTTAAAAAAAGAAAACTTCCAGTGCATCTAGGCCTAGTTACTATATAAATTGCTTACATTCTGGGTAGATTCTCCTTATAATTTATCTAAATTATAATCTTGTCTAAAGGCTAATTCATAGGAAAGGTAACATTTTAAGATTCATTTAAATCTAAATGTTGTATAGCTATGCTTTACCTCTATTCAAAGGCAAAATAAAATAAAATAAAATGTGTTGACTCTTACTAGTATAGCACTGTTGAATTACATAGCTATCTTTTTTTTTTTTTTTTTTTTTTTTTTTTTTTTTTGCGGAACCAGGGATTGAACTCAGGCCCTTGCGCTTGCCAAGGAAGCACTTATTCCTCTGAGCCATCTCTCCGCCCCCCCCATAGCTATCTTATATATTCTAAAATGTTATCTCCTGTTCTTGCTTATCATAGCATTAATAAATTTGTCATTGAAAATTAGCAATGAGAAATAAAACAGTATTACACTACCCATCTTTCAGTATACAGTTGAATTTTTAATTCTTAAACTATTCTGGATAAGTTTTCATGATTGTGGAAGGTGTGATTGTGGAAAGAAAGACTTGGGGCTTTTGTGCATGTTTGTTGATATAAGTGATATTTTATTTGTTCAATTAAAGATCATGTAATTCTGTCTAGGTAAAGTGGTACATGCCTGTAATCCCAGAAGTCAGAGGTTAAAGCAGAAGTGCAAGTTTGAGCCCAGCCTTGGCAATTTAGTGACTTAGTGTGATTCTGTGTCAAAATAAATGTAGAAAGGAATTGAGATGGAACTCAGTACAAAAGTTATAAATTCAACTTCCAGTACTGTCCCTATTCCCATTGGGTGATTACAAAATTCCTTCTGCAGTATATTAAGTCTCAGAAATGTGGTTAAAATGTTTTCAAATAGCCCAGAAGTTTGAATTTTTGGAACTATTCTCATCTTTGCTTTCTAAAGTTAGTTTTAAGGGTTATAAATAATAATTAGATGGCTATTCACACAAAACAAATATGATTGAACATTAGTTATTAGGTAAATGCATCTCAAATCACAATGAGATAAAACTTTACACCTACAAGGATGGCAAGGCTCAAGGTGTCAGATAATAGTAAGCTTTGGACAAGATGTAAAGAAATTGAAACTCTCATCAATTCCAACTGAGAATGTATAATGATGCAACTACTATGGAAAACAGCCCAGTCTTTCCTCATAGGATTAAATAGTTGCTATAGGGCCCAGTAATTCCATTCTTAGATATAAACCTAAAAGAAATCAAAATATTATTCAATGTAAAATTTGTGCGCAAACATTCATAGCAGACGTATTCACAACGATTTAAATGTAAAAAATCTAAATGTCCCTTGATGGATAAATGGATAAACAAAATGCGGTCTATTTCTATGATGGAATATTATTCAACCATAAAAATTAATCAAGTAGATACTCAGTCTCCTCAAGAGATCAGTTTCAGAATTTCCTTTAGATAAAATCAGTGATTTTCAAGCCCTTTATATAAAAAAGATGTGATATTTGTGCATAACTACACATATCCTCTGTATAGATGAACCATCTCTACATTATTTATAATGCCTAATACAATGTAAATGCCATGTAAACAGTTGGTTATACTGCATTTGGTGGGGAATAATGAGAAGAATGCAATATTTTCCAATTATTTTCTTATATTACAAATACAAAGGGTATATATATATATATATAATATATATATATAATATATATATATATATATATAATCTTAGAAACATTACATCAACTTAGAGGAACAGTCACAAAACTGACATATTGATAATTACATTAATATGAAATATCTGGGATAAGGGAACCCTCTAGATACAGAAAGTAGATTAGTGAATGCCAGAGGCTGGAAAGAAGCACTTACAGAGGGGTAACTGGTGGCTAAATGGTTGGTTGTTTTGACATGCTTAGACTTTATTCTGATCCAGTCATTCCTGTCATCTTCTTTACACTTTAATCCTTTAGATTAATTGCCACTGTACAAATAGGAAGAATAATGTCTGTTAGATACTGAAACAGAAAAACATTCAAACAGAAGTGAAGAGGTGGGAATATATATATATGAAGTATACAGAAGGAGATGAAGGAGATGCAGTGTCAGCTAGTAGGTACCGGGGTTAATGGAAGAAAATTAGACGGAAACACACTTCCTCACACCTGGGATAAAGGAAGAGAAATCAGGGTCAGAAACCACAACAGAACAGAGGGTTTGGGGAGATGGAGATGGGTTTGTCTCATTATACAATGCAAAATATACTTCTTGAGGGCGCATCCACTTTCAATTTCCTTGCATAACAAAATTACTTTCACGCCTCAGGGCCAAGCTCTAGAAGATCCTTTTGAAGGCCAGGCAGTGACAGAATGAATACTAAGGTGGTTAGAAGTTAGAGACCCACCAGTCCAAGTGTCCAAATATTGGATTCCATGATCAGAGATGCAGAGGCGTCTGGGGGCTTAAAATAGATCATATGCTGCAGAGGGAAGTCAGCCTTAATGCTGGAGTCAACCTCTTCCACATGACAAATGACTTCAACCATGTGAATGTCGACCTTATTCAGCCTGTTGCCAATAAAGTAGTCTTGTCCATGGCTCCTTAATACCTTTTGAAAGGTATGGTTTATTGTTTTCTCCATGATCAGGGCAACACTTGCATCTTTCTCCCCAGGTGGACAGAATGAATAATAACAGTCATTTCATGCATACCTGCCATGACTTCTGTGTACATATTGATCAGGGTTATGTCTTTTATGTCTTTCCCAGAGGTCATATTTGTTGGTGATGTGGTTGATAAGGGATCTGCCCTATACCACTTCATCTCATCAAGTTCCATCATGGTTTGTGACTCAAACATCAAATCTCCATTTCTACTCCAGCTGAAGCCAAGAGCCACTGGATGGACTCCATTTGTGCCCTGTGAAATAAAGTAGTGAAGAGCAGGTTTCCCCATCATGACACCAGGGTCTTGGTTTCTTGTGTTACAGACTGTTCCTTCTTAGTTCCTTGGGTTTCTTTCCGAGGCAAAAAAATGCTTTAAAAATAACTGGGTGTTTTTTGCATGTACCTGTGGTTATACTAAAAGCCACTGAACTATTCAGTTTAAGTAGGTAAATTGTGTAGTATGTGAAATTAACAGATCTATAAATCTGTTTTTAAAAGCAAAAAATTAGTTAAGGCAATAATAAAGAACTAAACATTGGGGCCAGCTAAATAGCTCAGCAGATTAAAGCAAGTAGGTGAAGGGGCTGTAGGGGGGGTAGAGCCCCAGGCCTGCAGGGCCGGCTCCACCCTCAGGGCACACTGAGAGGGCAATTGAGACTGGGCAGCAATTGAGACTGGGCGTGGTGGCACACACCGGTAATCCCAGCTCTTGGGAGGTTGTGAACAGGCAGAACACTATGATTCTGATCTAGTAGTGAGACCCTGAACACCCTGTAGACACTTCCCTAAAATACAAAAAAAAGAAAACACTGTAAAAAAAAAAAAAGATTAAAAACAGGCAATTCCCAGAAGAGGAAATGCAAATTGTCAATGCAGAAGGTACGGTGTTGACTTAATGTTCTGTGAAATCAAGCAATAACTTTTTTAAATACATCAGATTGTCAAGAATTACAAAATGATAAAACACACAGTTATGAAATAATGCAGAAAATTTGTTCTTGCGTTGTTGGCTAGAATTTAAATTGCTAAATATTTTTAGAATGTATAATGCTCATGTAAACTAAATTTAAAATACTTCTGGGCTGGTGAGATAGCTCAATGGTCTAAGCCCCTGACTTGTAAACTGAAGGACCTGAGTTCCAATCCCAGTACAGCATGCCATGATTTCCCATGCCTATAATTCCAGCGCTGGGGCGATTGAGATAGGAGCACAACTGAAAGTGTGAACTGCTAGGGACACCATGTATCCGGTAAATAAATGCAATTTAAAAAACTCCTAATGCTTTTTTTTTTTTTTAAAGACACTAGCTTGCAGAAATAAAGTATGAATAGTTGTATTTAAAAGAATCTTTTTTGAATCACGACAAAAGAAAAATGAGTAGGAAATAGTTATCTATGATGTTTTTCTAATTGTAAAAGTCAGGTTTCAGAGTAAGGGTACAATTTGATCTAACATAAAAAAAAGAACATGTTTATGTGATTATGGAAACACTGGAAAAGTCTGTTAAGTATGGACTTTTGTTTACATTTCCAGTATTTAACTCCTTTCAATGAAAAGAAATTAAATCTTAACTTTGAACAACAAATAAATTTTAAATTGCGAGCCTATGAATTAATTACAAAGGAGGGACTGCGCTGTTCTTCCATCTGTTTTTGTGTGCGCTCCTTTTCCAAACAGTGCGGCAGCCTTAGAGTCGCGTCTACGGGGGGAATTACAGTAACCCGGTAGTCGTGATGAGTCAGAGTGCGTGGTGCTGATGCTGCTGCCATTTCATCACCTTTGCGAGGGCAGCATCCATCCCTCCACTCTCGCAGCGCCTAGGCCTACTTCGCTTTGGGCTCCCGAGCCAGCGATGCGCTCCCGGCCGAGCTAAATCGGAACCAAACAGCGCTGTCCGAGGCCTTGGCGGGGCGCCCGCTCCCGCCGCCCCCGTTCCGGGCCTAGGAGACCTGCCAAGCCGCGGCCATGGAGGCCATCTGGCTCTACCAGTTCCGGCTCATTGTCATTGGGGATTCCACGGTGGGCAAGTCCTGCCTCATCCGTCGCTTCACCGAAGGCCGCTTTGCCCAGGTTTCGGACCCCACCGTGGGGGTGGATTTTTTCTCCCGCTTGGTGGAGATCGAGCCAGGAAAACGCATCAAGCTTCAGATCTGGGATACTGCAGGCCAAGAGAGGTTCAGGTGGGAGCGCAGCCCGGGCCCGCGAGCAGTGGGAGGGTCTTCGGAGCTTGCACTGCCTCTGGGGAGAGAGGAGTTTCTGGTTCTAGTCGCGGCACAAGGGTTTGGAGGGGTACTGATCCAGTCCACCTTGGGCTGGCTGGGAGTTCAGTGCAGCAGAAGAGCCCTGGCAGGAAAGGCTGGTCAATAACACATCTTGCTTGCACCGCAACTCCCTCAGCCTGCCCCTGATAGCTAATAAACTAGCTTGAATTGATCACTAGAATTCATCAATCTCAGGCCTTATGTTCTATACCTTCAAAAATGTTCCCAAGTCATCCTAACGTAACTGACGCCTACAGATACTATAGATAAGCTACATGTATATTTTTATTTCTATATCTCTGTGTGTATATGTATGTGTCTGTGTGTGTGTGTGTGCACGCGCACGTGTGCACTAATTGATTAATTGGTTCTTTCTTGCAGTCACAATCCATTCACTGGCCACCTACTATGCACAAAACTCTGGAGTTGTTTCTTGTGAAGTGTGAGAAGACTCACATGTAATCATAAAACAGCCCCTTCCTTCTTGTAACTTTGTGCTAGAATACCAGGGGGAATAATCAGCGATTACAGGAGTGTCTTGTTTTTATTTGTATACTAGTCCTTACTGTAACAGTTGGCACATAATGAATGGTCAATGAATATAGTTAATTTCCTCTCACAACCCTTTGCTTTTCCTTTGTAGGATATATTACTTGTAATTATATGTGTGGATACAGATGAGGGAAGTAGAAGATGAGGCCCAAATAAAGACAAGATATGCCCAGGGATAGGAAACAGCATGTATAAAGACAGAAGTGAGAGAAAACAGAGTGTATACAGAGAACTTTGCAGAGAACAGTTTGAACTGAAGTCAGGCAGCATAGCAGATATCAGATCCAAAAAACTCACTAGCCCATGTTTATAATCATTTGTTTATTTATCTGTTGAACACTAATTGAGTGTAGAAGGTATTGGTTAGGTAACTGAAGAGAAGTAAAGAGAAAATTACAAACTCATCTCTAACTTCTCATTTCTAAACACTGGAAAATAACCTTGTACATATTCACTTTGAATGTGTGATTGCATTTCTCATAGTGAAGAAAGATATCTTGTATGTGTTTGTTGGAATGTCCATATGAACAGTCTGTTCATATTCACTGCTCTTTATTTACTGGGCAATACTGATTTGTAAGACTTCTTTATAAACTATTAGCCCATTCCTGTCATGTATGTTGTAAGGTTATTTCCCCAGTTTGTCATTTCCCTCTGCCTTTTTTTTTTAGTTTAGGGAAGATATTAAGGTTTTTTTTTTTTTTTTTTTTTTTTTTTTTGTAATAGATGTCATACCTGTGCCATTGATGTGGAGCAGGCGGTGATTTTTATTTATTTATTTATTTTTGGCGGAACCAGAGACTGAACTCAGGCCCTTGTGCTTGCCAGGCAAGCACTTATTCTTCTGAGCTATCTCCCCACCCCGTCTATTTTATTTTAAAAAATGTTTGTTTTTGAGATAAGGTCTCACTATGTAGCTCAGGCTGGCCACAAACTCACAGAGATCGGAAGATATTAAGTTTTGTGTAGTTTTATGTTGTCCTTTTCTAAACTAAAAAAAGGACAACATAAAACTTACATTGGCAACTTACATTAACTACTCACAAGCCACTCATATAATAACACAGTTTTAGAGTTTTGACATGCTTCTACAGCTTGCTTATTGATTTTCTGAATCAAGCTTTAACAAATCAGAACTCTTGTTTATGTCTAATTTTCTAATATACATACCATTTTTCAAGAATCTTTGGTTATAGGAAATTAGAAATGTTTCCAGTGTCTGGGGCAAATTTGCCTAGTTCTGGAGACTTGAACTCATTTGTAATGTTCTTGCCATAGTCTAGATTGGATTTTAATTCCATGGACAATTTGTATTCTGTTAACATAAGGCATTTTCCTTAAGCTTTAAGCTGTTGAGTCCTTCACTGTTTATCTTCTTCATGCAAAAACATAAAACCAAAAAATAGGCAAATAACAATTGCAGTAATCTAAATTGCTTGTAGAGGCCAGTAGTTGTACACCCTCTAAGAAGCTCAAGCACTCTAAGGAAAAGGACCATAATAGATTTTATAAGGCTTATTAAATGAAGAAATTAAAATACGTGAGTGAAATTTCTTCTTTCTAAGAAGTACAGCAAAGCCGGGTATGGTGGCCTATGCCTGTAATCCCAGCACTGGGGAGGCTGAGGCACGAGGATCACCATGAGTTCAAGGCCTCCCTGGGCTACATAGTGAGTTCAAGGCCAGCCTGGGCTACCAAGTGAGAATCTGTCTCAAAAAACAGAAGTACAACAAATGTATAAGGTTTAGATACTCTATTTACATTGTAATGAGACCTCTAATTATAATGTTTTCAATAAACTGTAATTCTAAGGGGAAGACTTGACTAGGTCATTTTTCTCAGGTAATTCTGACTCAGCCTCTCTGAAACTCGTCAACTAGTAGAGGCATTTTGCTCCTGAACCCTTCACCATCCCCTTTTTTTCCATTCCCAAATGGCCTAAAGAATAAAACCCAAAATTATGTTTCTCCTCAGAGTAGATATTGAGGACCTGTTAGATGACAATAATAATAATTACTAGCATTCCCTAATTATTCCATTATTACTGGAATAACAAAAAAGAGACATAAATAAGAGTGGATATAGAGCTGGACATGGTGGCACATACTTGTAATCCCAGTACTCGGGAGGCTGAGGCAGGAGGATTGTTGTGAGTTCAAGACCAGTGTGAGCTACAAAGTGAGCTTAAGGCCAGCCTGAACTGCATAGTGAGACCCTGTCTCAAAAAGACAAAATAAAAGAATGGATATAACACAAGATATAGTTATAATATAACCCCCATGAATTCATTTTTATTCTTAAAAAATCCTGTTTCAATTACCAGCATTTGTAATGACTACTCCATGACACAGAACACTTTGGCACTGGTCTCATTTTGCCTTACAAAACCCCTGTGACTTAGGGAATTTATTATGGAGAAGGGGAAGACTTTGTCAGTTATTCAGATTTGGGAATAGGAAAATCATTTGTTCCACTTGAAGGCAAGAGACAGAACTCAAATATCTCCCAAGGTCATTTTCCAATGTTTAAATCAAAGGAAAAAGTCAGATGTTCCATGAGCACTGATATCTAGAAAATGCCATCTCAAAAATTTTACCTCACTGGAAACTCACATATCATTAAAGAATGACATTTGTACTCTCTTGTTTAAACAAAGAAAGTGACTTTTACTAAAGGACTGTCATTAACCAAGAACACTAGGGTACACTGAGTTCATTGGAGTGAAGGAGTTTGAGCACAACCTTTATTCTTTACTTCTTTCTTGTGTTTTAGATCCATCACTCGCGCCTACTACAGGAACTCAGTAGGTGGTCTTCTCTTATTTGACATTACCAACCGCAGGTCCTTCCAGAATGTCCATGAGTGGTTAGAAGAGACCAAAGTACACGTTCAGCCCTACCAAATTGTATTTGTTCTGGTGGGTCACAAGTGTGACCTGGATACACAGAGGCAAGTGACTCGCCACGAGGCCGAGAAACTGGCTGCTGCGTACGGCATGAAGTACATTGAGACGTCAGCCCGAGATGCCATTAATGTGGAGAAAGCCTTCACAGACCTGACCAGAGACATATATGAGCTGGTTAAAAGGGGGGAGATTACAATCCAAGAGGGCTGGGAAGGGGTGAAGAGTGGATTTGTACCCAATGTGGTTCACTCTTCAGAAGAGGTTGTCAAGTCAGAGAGGAGATGTCTGTGCTAGTCAGCCCTTTTATTTCCAAAATATGTTCTCCCACATGAACTTAAAAGTGATCCAAACAAATAGAATCCTTATGTGACTGAAGAGAACTCAACCTCTGGATACCAAGCAAGCCTCCTTTGGGCCTGGGGGGCTTGTGTGGGAGTGAACGGGGAAGCCCGAGGGTTGGGGCCAAGGAACTGAATTGCTGACATGGGCTGGGCCATGCACTGTTTTGTGGCACATGCTTGGCAGTGGCTGTTCCATGAGCCCTTCATGGACATTTTAAGGGCCTAGGAAAGCTAGGTCCCAGGAAAACGTAACTACACACAGGACAATTGTTCCTTGGTATTTTGGCTTATTCATAGGTCACAACCCTAAAATGTAAAGGGAAATAGCTTATTGGGAACAATTAACTAACAAAGAGTATGAGATCTACTTACTCAGTGAGAGTATCCTATTCCAAACTTGTGTTAAGTTTGAGTTAAAAATACCAATTTGCTCTTAACAGCTCATCTGTAAAACAAGGGGCATGGACCAGCAATTTGGTAAGGCCCTTTCAAGGGTTGGTGTTCTAGTAAAAAGATGTGAATAGGAAAAGGGAGGTAACTTATGCACTATTATTATGACATTTGAGAAGATACATACCCTTGTACTAGAGTTACCATCTGTGTCAAATCAGTTGTCCCATGCAAATAACCACATAAATAGCACAGGGAAACACTGAAACCTGAACACCTGACCATACCTAGAGTTTCACTGTTTTGCCAATTGCAAACTCAGAGACCTGCGTGGTTCATTAGGCACATGACACAAGCAACATAGGAACTGCCTCTGAAAGGAGCCGTGAGGCAAACCCTTTCATCAAATCTGTCTGGAGCATTTGCTCAGCAAGTGCATTGTTAGCCGTTACAGACATGTTAGGGTTACTCTAGTTATTTGATCACTGCAGCAGGCCTGTGAGGTGTTCCCCACACACATTTTACAGAATAGTAAACTTAGTGCAAGGATGCTCACTTTTTCAAGGTCGAGAACTCTTAATTCCTAGTTCCTTTTACTGAATCATTCTGTTAGATGAATGAACAATTATTTGTTTACTTTGGAAGACATATGACTATAAATAAATGTTCTAGGTTAGAATATGATTTCCCTATTGATTACGACTCAGCTATAATCTTGAGGGAAACGGAATTAATCAAAGGAAAAGCCCATTCAGGTATTTTTGGCAAGAGGGCTTTAAACAAATGATTAATCGCACAACTGAAAACACACTAGAATTGTGTGAGCTATACGTGTTTTTACCACTGGAATAAATGGACATTTCATTGAAAGGAGCCACATACAACAATGGGGCCTGGAATGGGTATAAAATATTCATCCCTCACTGATCTTGGTCACCTGTCTGCCATGTACCTACACTGGGCTCCTATCTACCCTAGAGAGTCAGCTCTTAATTCTCAGGAGAACAGACAGCTAAATGCATCAGCAAATTGGAATGGCCTGAAGGTTGCATTACCTTCTTGAAGAGAGAGAGGCAATGCTTTAAATTACTTTTGGGATTGTAGCCAGTTCAGCTAGGCAAAAGCCATACTTTTCACAGTAAGAAAACTATTCTGATTAGGGTCAGATTTCTCATATCCATTGTGGTAAGAAATCGTAAGAATTGCAAATTGCTTTTTGAGATATCATATTGAACTTCAGTATGAATGTGACTGAATCTGAAAGTTTGGGAATTTGCTTCAGCCAGAATAACGAAGCCAAACAATGAGAATTCTGAAAGACCATTCTGCCACCTGTGCCCCAACTTGGACGAGCACCATGGACCAATTCACAGCATCAACTACAAGTGAACTGATATTTTCTCTATATTCATTTCACATGACCTGGTTTGAGTGGGGTCCTTAAATTGTTAGCTTCCCTGTTGTAGAGGCAAATAAAAGTTGGTTAATTGGGTCAACACAAATGTCAATTACTATAATTATATTTAGAAGATTCTGAGAGCAAGATTACCCAGTGGATAAATGAGTTATCCAGTTGACTGGATACTTGTTAGTTCCAAAATAAGCTAGAAACAAAACTTTACAATTTTCTTGACTCAAATACATTATATGTATACTTTCCCATTTATGACATTTAAAAAGCAGGTTCTAAACAGCATAGATCACAGCAGAGGTGGCTGAATTTAACTGCTTAAATAAGTTCTAGAAACTTAAAAAATTAGTAGAATTTAATGCTGTTGTCACTGCAGCAAGTGGGTTTTAGAAAACAAGTGTGAAAAAAATCAGGTGTTACTATAATACTAAGGATAAAGCTTTAGAAGCTATTTTACTACATAGGTAAAGAAAAGATTAACTTGTAACAAAGAACACAACTGCATGTTGGAGTAGATTGTCTTATATTCCAGAATAAAATGTATTGTATACTTTTTCTCACTTTGTTGTGCACTGTAATGAAATGTGAAAAAAATCTTTATTTAGCTGTATGTGAATGAAAATATGCCTGTATTTAGTAAAATGGTTGATTATGTGATTGTGAGATTCCAAGTGTGTGTTGTAGCTATTTCCAGAATTTTTCACTTCAGTGTAGAAACCATTATCATGGATATCAGTAAGATATGATGTATACTTCGCACAACAGTATTCATCACTAGCTCAAAGGCAGAAAGAGAACATCGTTTTTGAAAGTTCTATGACCATCACGTCAAAAGACACAGAAACCTCACTAATTCATGGTCAGCACATATCCCTGTGGGAAAAGTTGGTTCTGTCAAGCCTAAATCTTCTTACCAGGTAGTTGCTTATACTTACTGATGTCCTGGAAAGTCTTTTTCTCCAGGCTAAATTGCTGAGTCCTACTATGTTGTCCTTTTCATGTCAGTATCATTTGGTGTGGGAGGTTTGAGATTGGAACACAATCATTTAGCACAGTTCCCAGGATGAATAGTACACATGCAGTGGAGGATAGAGAAGGGAAAGCCATTTGATTCTGAGTCTGGGCATAGGTAAGTAAGTTCTGCATAGTTTATTCACTTTTATAACCATGAGAAAATGAAGGGAAGGAAGAAAGAAAAAAAGTACAATGCCACAGCATCTGATACACTTTATCACTTCTTAAAATGCCCCTCCCCAGGGATTGATCATTTTTTCATTTATTTGGTGACCTCATTGGCTTTAAATACCATCTATAAGCCAATAAAAGTCCTGAATATATAAATTCAGTTTGTCTCTTAAAGGACTGCTGACCCTTATAACTCACTGCCTACCTGACATCTCCATTTGGATGTTTATTAGGTGTTACAAACTTAACATGTTATAAATTGGGCTCCTAATTATCCTCTCCACTCTTGATTATTCCATAGCCTTCCTCTTTTCAGTAAATGGTAACTTTGTCTTTCTATATATTCCTGCCAAATCCTTGGAGTCATGCATCCTTGACTCCTTTCTTTCATCTAATGAAACCAATCTACATCTGATCTGAAATTTATGCTAGCTTTTGCCTTGAAAGTCTAACCAGAACCTGACACCTTTTCAACATTTTCACTGCTCACACACTATTGTTGGCAAATATCACCTGTTTCTGGACTTACTGTAATAAGTGTTCTCCCTGCAGCTTCTCTTCTCCCACCCTCACTGTTCCTCTCCTTAATACAGCAGCCAGAGAGAGCCTGGTAAAAACATTAGTCATAAACAAGCATCTACTCATAATTGTCCAATCATTATCCATTTCACTGTTTAAAACACAAAGTCCCTGCAATGACCTATAGAACCCTTAAAATGAATTCCATTTCTACCCTGTCACTCCTGAAACTTCCTTTCTTACTGCTGACCCCTTGTTCATTTTAGTCCAGCTACAGCTTCTTGTTCTTCAAATACACCAAGCACACTCACCTCAGGGACTTTAAGGGCCAGGAAGTCATGTGCCAGTATGTTGTTAGTAGTATAATGTCTGCCTTCACCAAACCTCTCAGGAAATGTGGTCAGTTATGTCAGAGGACTGTTTCAGTTATCCATCCTCTCCACTACAATCATACCCATGCCTGTTAACTTCAGTCATTGTCTTTATATTGCTGACTCTCAAGCAAAGGCCTTCAATCCACTCTTTGTTTTATACTATTACAGCCAACTTGCCAAATACACATAGCCACAAATTCCTCAAACTGAAATATCCAATAGTAAAAATCAATATCTGAGCCATCTCCCCAGCCCGTAAAAGTCAATATCCATAAAACTTTTCTCTATCCATCCTCATCTCTCATCTTTTCCTCTCTTCCACCATATATACCCTTGCACAACACAGAAACTTAAAATTACACTTAATCCCTCACTTCCCTTCACTTGTCATGTCTAATTCATCAAGAACTACTAATCTGGCTTTAAAATATATCTGTCTACCATTTCCCATTTCCATTGCTATCGTCTTTGTCCAAACCACTATCACCTCTTACCCAGGCTACTCTGATAGCTTACTATTTTCATCTCATTTCTGCTCTTGCTTACACACTTGGGGTATATTCCCAACATAAAAGCCAGAGTGATCTTTTCACAACATGCTGTACCAAGTCATTGCCCTGCTTAAAATCTACTGAGAGTTTCTCATCACATTTGGGACAAAAGCCGCATGGCTCTGCATGATTTGACCTCTCCTATGAGTTCATCTTATTCACTAGTATTTCTCTAGGCTATAACATGGATACGTGCTTGAACGGTATGTTTTTTTTGTCCTACTTAAATCCACTGACCTTGACTCTTCCCTTCAGTAAAATCTACACATAGCTGTGTCCTGAAGCACTATTAAATTTTATGTAGCCTCTGAAATTCTCTAATTACAAGCTCCAGTTGTCTACTGTCTCCCACAAACCATGATTTAAATTTCTTCACAACCTTCAGGCAATCAACTATTGCCCACTGCATCTATCAATGTATCCCTCACTTCATTATCCTCCTTCCCTCTCCTACCTCTTCTAATCAATAACATTCATCCATCAATGCCTAAAGAAAATGATTAAAATCTGGTGTATTTCTTTCTCAGTTTTTAAATTTTATTCTTTCAAAAAGTTATTTTACAAAGAAACAGCAGTGTATTTTGGAGTAAGACAGACACAGGTTCAAATCCTAACTCCACCAGTGTGATTTAATATTCACTGAGTCTTAATCTACTCATATAACTGGATAAAAATAATGCATTCAGGAGGCTGAGACAAGAGGATCATAATGAGTTCAAGACCAGCCTGAGCCACAAAGTGAGCTCAAGAGCAGCTTGAGCCACATACTGAGACCCTGTCTCAAAAAGACAAAAAATAAAATAGTAGTTAACTCATAAAGTTATTGAGAATTAACTTATACAATCCATATAAAGCTATTTGTTAAACATCACATACTAAAAATATGTTAGGTATTATATGTTTGTACCTAAATGAACATTTTTCATAAATGTAATCATGCAACCCATACTGTTACTTTTTTCACATACAGTATATTTTCTGTAAATACATAAGGTTAGGGACTATGTTTATCTTTGCTTATTACTGTAAAACTACAATCAGTACCTGTTCATATTTGTAGAATGTGATACTACAAGGAAAGCAGAGATTGAAGAAAAATGGATTCTTGCTATGATTTAATCACAAATTTACACTGGAGCCACTTTCCTTATATTAAAACTCTTATATATAAATAATATAGATAATAACAAATTTATAATTTATAATAAATCCCTTTTCAATTTATACTATTTTCCAAGTCTCCTGATACAGTAATATTTCACTGTATGAACATATATTAATTTAACCAATCCTCATTAGGTTATAATTATTTGCTGCTATAAACTACTTTATCAGGCTGGGGAAAACAGCTCAGCGGTCTCAGTGCCTCCTGGCAAGCACAAGAATCTGGGTTTGATTCCTGGTACCTCATGTGTGTGAGCCCTAGAACCCTGGCCACACTGTGCCAGCCACCAAATCTGGGTATGGTGTGGTGCACGCTGATAATCCTAGTGCTGGGGAAGCTGAGACAGGAGGGTCATTACAAGTCCAAGCTGTGTAGTGAGACCTTGTATGAAATAAATGAATAATTGAAAGATTAAAAAAATACAGTTTGGATTGCTCTTCAGAAACAATTTATTAAATGCCTCTGGATAGTCATTTACACTAGGCATTATTGTCAGATTTTTAAATCCTTGAAAAAGCAAACAAGTGAATAATATACCAAAATTTTTAAATGTACTTATCTTTGTTTTCTGTTACTTTCAGCCAAAAGTAGTCCTAGAAGGGTGCTTGACTTTTTTTCTTTTTTCAGTACTGGGGATTGAACTCAGGCCCTTGTGCTTGACAGGCAAGCAATTATTCTACTGAGCTATTTCCCAGCCCTTGAGTTTTTCTTATAATCAGTAAGATTTCCCGAGCTAGCCGGGCGTGGTGGCGCATGCCTGTAATCCCAGCACTCGGGAGGCTGAGGCAGGAGGATTGTTGTGAGTTCGAGACCAGCCTGAGCTACAAAGTGAGCTTAAGGCCAGCCTGAACTGCATGTGAGACCCTGTCTCAAAAAGACAAAAAAAAAAAAAAAGTAAGATTTCCCTGTATATATGGAAATTAGTTCTTCATCCATCACATATATAACAATTTTTTCAGGTTTTTCTGACATTTTAAATTTTCTGCTGTTTGAAAATATTGAAGTATCTAATATCTAGTGATCAAATATACTGTCTGTAAGAAATTGGAAAGTCTTTAAATGGAGGATATAGAATGAGAAAGACATAATTTTCATTGCATAAGATTCTTCTACCTTTTGATTTTTGTACTATGTAACCTATGCTATCTTTCTTGTATGGTATGCTGTCTTAATGTTTTGTGTCAATAGCATTAAGATGTAAATAGGCCTTTTCTGTCCAAAACCTAGAAAACCATTTTTCTATAATTTCCTGTAATGAATTTGGGGTTCGTTAAGAATTATGCGTAAGATATGGAGATGAAGACAACTATTTTTCCAAGTGATTAGCTATTTGACTAAGCACCATCTGTAAAATACTCCTTTCTTTCATGACTGGCAATTCTACCCTTCTGAAATATAAAATTTTTATATATGTCCAAGTTGTTTAAATTCACTAGTCTTTCTACTTCTGCTCTAATACTATATTCTTTCAGTTACAATCACTTAGTAGTATGTTTTTATCTTTTCTCTCTTTAAATTGTCTTTGCTATTCTCATGCAGTATATTAGAATGTGAGAATAAATGTGTCAAGTTTCTCCTGAGGTAGGGCTGGATTTTGATAGAAACTGCATTAGTTTGTTAACATTGGCATGAAGCAGGGACACAAAGCTTTATAACAATTACATAAGAATTTGTCATTGCATTATTTAATCCTTTTGTCCATCAGTCAGTTAAGTTTTTCTTAGTTTAGCCATTTTTTATTTATTCCTACTTTATAACATATTCTTCTTTGAATGGAACCTTTTCCAACTGCACGTTTTAATTTCTCATTGTTAGCATGTACAAAAATCTTTAGATCTGCTTTAAATCTTATAAGCAGACATCTTACTAAATTTTATTATTTCGAATGATTTTTCAACTGATCTTTTGCTTTCCAGATAGATAAATCATAATCTACAAATAATATTTTTCTAATATTTATACTTAATTTTTTCGTGATTTGTACTTATTACAACTTAAATTGTGAATAATAGCCATGATGGTGGGTACTTTTGTCTTTTTCCTGCTTTCCAGTATTTCAATCTTATTTTTATTAGGCTATCCAATTTTTCACTATGTCAATACTTACCAAGTGCTTTTAGAAAGAACATATTTGAATTTTTTCAATATCTTTCTGTATCCTTTAAGAAAATCAAGTTATTTCATTCCTTTTAACCTATTAATGCAATTAATTATATTAGGAAATATGCTTAAACATATTTTACCACATTCTTAGAATGTCTTTATTCATGGTATATTTTTAAAATACTGCTTGGCCTTAATTATTATTTATAAACCTTGCACTTATATTCATGTTTGAGATTCATTGATAACAGTATTTCCACAAATGTATTCCATGGGGATTAAGATCAATCTAGGGTTGAGAGGCATCTACAAATTTAGAAAATTTGGATTAATCAAGACAAAATAGTATTCTGTAGGACTACACTATTATATATTAGAGCTTTTCATTGGGAGGCAATTTCATACAGCACTTCAATTTATATATCAAAATAATGTACATTTCCTATACAGTGATAAAGTACATTGGAAATTATTGATGATTTGACATCATGGTTATGCTGGCCACATAAGATCAGGAATAACATGAAGATAATCTATTTCTCACTTTTTGGGGAGTGGGGGCGGAACTGGGGATTGAACTCAGGCCTTTGCGCTTGTCAGGGAAGTGCTTTTTCCACTGAGCCAGCTCCCTGGGCCGCATTTCTTAAAGGTTTGATAGAATTCGCTGAGCTTTGAGATTCAAGATTTATTTCCTTTTCTTCTTTCTCGAAAAAGGGTATAATTTTGACAGTCCTCTGAATTTATGTCATGTTTGCAGGTAGGTTCTGTTCTCAACTATACAATAGTGACTTGTTCACATTATGTCCACTTCCCTTATCTGGAGGATTATATTTCATTTCCATGGCTTCGCTGAGTGACTGAAAATGTTCCATTTAGAGGCCTTTCTATCAGTTTGTACAGAAGCTGGATTCACGAGTAGAGTCAACATGCAGTAGACATGTGGCCACCAGGACTGGCAGTGACTACCAGATGATCATGTAGCCTACATTACTTGACACATAAATCCACATGAGTAAATTTTGGTAACATATTTTCCTTGAAAATTACCTATTTTTTGTAATTTTAAAATGCATTGGCATACAGTTGCAGTTGGTATAATTTTAAGGTCTCTATCAGTGTTCTACTTGATTTTCACGTTATGAATTTTTCTATTATTCAGAATTGCTACAGGTGTATCTCTTTTATCTATATTTTCAAGATATAGATAGTGCCAGGCATAGCATCACACACCTGTAATCCCAGCACTCAGGAGGCTAAGGGAGGAGGTTCTCTGCAAGTTTGAGACCAACCTGGGCTATAAAGTGAACTTAAGGTCAGCCTGAGCTAGACAGGGAGACCCTATCTCAATATTTATATATAAATTTTCTGAATTCTACTTTATTTTATATTAAATATTTTTCCTTTTTGTGTGACTATTTACCTGGCTTTTCATATGCCAAGTAAATTCTTATTGTACCTTAAAAAATTATATGTTAATAGTCACATTATGAAATTATGTCTTATTTAAATGTACCAGAGAATCTTGATATTTTGGTTTAGTATGTAATCGGCCTGGGCAAGGTCAGGTCACACATTGGAACCTGTCCTTGGTGAGCAAGGCTCCAACACTAATTCATCTTTAAAAGATTTTCTGTTTTCATGGACCACCCAGTGGCCAGTTTTGAAACTGGGCAGTGTCTAGCCTTTTGTTCAGGTCTTAGTCTAGGAATACACCCAAGCATGTGGAATGAAGAGTGGAACATGTAAGTTTGTAATCAATGTTACAGGATGGCTTTCTATCATTCTTCCTGCTACATGTACTTTCTACTTCCCTAGGACTTCCCTTTTGAGTACTCTGGGACATAGTCTTGGGACTTTAATTACCCTGCTATGCATCATAACATTAGGGAACATGTGGTTGGAACACTTGAAGGAAAAAAATGGCAAACTCAAAGAAAGCTCAATGGTACCTCAATTTCTGCTCTCTCCTGATGGCCTTCTAATACTCATTTCAGTATCCTCAAGCAGCTATTCAAATAGCTGTTCCATGTGTTCTGCCTACTTTTTATAACTGTACTCAGTGGAGGAGATAAGGTCAAGTTTTCATTAATTTATTTTTGACAAAGGTATTGACATAATTTAATGAGTAAAGAAGGATATTTTTAACAAATGGTGCTGAAAGGATTGGGTATGCATAAGCAAATAAATTAACTTCAATGTTTAAAAATATTCATGTTTGTGATTTACATAATAAATATATTCATCATGGGACACTGACACAAATACATGTGGAATCCGGATCATTTTACTCCCCCTCTGTTTCAACTTTAACCTCATATCATATACAAAATTCTAGTAAAAATAAAACAAATATGAAAGCTAAAACTAAAACTTCTAGGAGAAAACAAAAATTTAGCTAGGACAAAAACCCAAAATAATTTTTAAAACTGATAAACATACTCTTACCTAATATTAAAAACCAAACTGGGGAGATGACTCAGTAGAATAAGCACTTCCCTGGCAAGTTCAAGCACCTGAGTATTAATCCCTGGCTCCACCAAAAAAATTAATTAAAAACCTTTCATTTTTTCCAAATGACTGGAAAGTCAAACAATGGGTCTAGAGAAACTTTTTGCAATATTTGGTAAAGTCCTTGCATCTATAATGTATAAACAGTTCTCAAAAGTCAATAATATGAAAATAAACAGCCTACTCACTACATGTGATGTATATTAACTGGAAAACATGCTAGTCACTAAAGGTATAATCTTCTTTCATAGCTTGAGGATTTATAATTATATAACCACAAAACATGTGGGAATCAACCTAAGGAGATGAAAAACTCTACAATAAAGATTTCAGAACTCTGTAGAAGAAAACTGAAAAAGATGTAAGATGGAAAGGCCCTCCCTATTCATGGATCAGCAGAATTATTATTGTCAAAATGGGCAATTATTAAAAAGGACCTACAGATACAGTGTAATTCCCATCAAAAGTCATGATATTGAATATATAAGGAACTCAAAAAAAAATACCTATCACCAAAAGAACATTAATTCAATCAATAAATGAAATGAAGAGAGCTTTCTCAAAAGAAGTACAATGGCCAATAAGAAAAAAATGTTCAACACCTTCTGCTATCAGGGAAATACAAATACAAATTACATTTAGACTGAACCTCATCCCAGTCAAATGACTGGATGAATGAGTGAATAAATGAATGAGTGAATATATGCATGCACACACACACACACACACACACACACACACACGCACGCGTGCATGCATACTGGTGATGTGGAAGGAAAAGGAACCTTTATATACCATTCATGGGAATGTAAATTAGTAGTCACTATTGGAATCAGTACAGAGGCTCTTCAAAAAACTAAAGCTACCAAATAATCCAGTTATACTCTTTGGTGTATAACTGGTATATATATAGCTCTTGAGCTACTACAGACCTGTATTCAGCAAGTGTTTTCCTTTATAAATGGGAATTAAAGGCAGCATAGTATGCAGACACCTGCATACCCATGTTTATTATGGCACTATTTACATTAGCTAAGCAATAGAATCAGCCTAGGTGCCCATTGCAGGTAGTAGAAAATGTGTTATGTATGTGTGTGTGTATATATATATATATATATATATATATATATATATATATATATATATATATTATATATATATATATATAAAATTTTGTCATTTGTAGAAAAGTGGATGGATCCGGAGACCATCATGTTAAGTGGAATAAACTAGACACATGAAGACAAGCACTGCATGACTTTTGTCATATGGAACACTAAAACATGAAAAGTTGAAGAACTACAGAGAAGAAGAAGGGAACTGAGGAGAGAAAGGGGGAAAAAGAGTGGTAGGCAGTATAGATCAGATTCAAAAGATATATACATGTATGGAAAGGTCAGTGAAATCCAATCATTTGTACAATTAATATTTATAATGAAGAATAAAAGTAAATATCACATGCTACCAAACATAATAAACTAGTAATAATAATTAAATAGCTATAATTTATGATATAAAAAGATATATACTTTGACATCAAAAACATAAAACTTATGGAAAAAGAAACAAAAGTTTAGAATTGTTTTACACAGTCAAAGATAAGCTATCACTTTATCATAGGCTGTTATACTACAAGGTTTTTTTCTGGAATCCTAATGATAACCACAAATTAAAACTCTGTATACACATAAGATAAAAAGTAGGGAATTAAACCATATTACTAGGGAAAATTATTTAATCACAAGACAGACAACAAAAAAGGAAGAAAGGAGCCACAAAACAATCAGAAAACAATTAACAAGATCAATGTGGTAAGTCATTACCTACCTCAGTTTAGGTGTGAAGCACTTGCTTGCTTAGTATACATGAAGGCCTGGTTTAATCTCCAGTACAACTAAATAAGTAAATTCTTCCATCAGAGATACAGTGGTTGAATGGATTTTTTTTATGTATTTGATACAGGGTCTCATAATGCAGCTCAGACTAGTAGTGATCCACCTGTTTTCAGCCTCCCCAGTGCTGAGATTACAGGCATGAGCCACCACACCCAGTCTCGGTAGCAGGCTCAGTGCACCCAGGGGCAAGGACAGCACAGCACGTGGCGCCAGGCATCAAACCCTGGTCCCTGAGCTTGCCTAAGCAGGCACTTATTGTGCTGAGCTATCTTGTCAGCCCTGGCTGAATAGATTTGAAAAGAAGCAACTCAAGGGTACAGTGCTTGCCTAGAATATGCAAAGCTTGTGGTTTACTCCCCACCACTGTAATAAAAATAAGACTATAATAATAACCAATTATATGTTACCTACAAGAGACTCATTTAACTTTACTAAAATTGAAAGGATGGAAAAGGATATGCCATGCAAATGGAAATAATACAACAGATAGATAAAACAGGTTTTAAATAAAAAAAACATAAAGACACATCATTGTGTGATGAAAAAGGGATTGATCATCAAAAAAAATACAATTATATATGTAACCAACATGAAGGACATAAATAAAGCAAATATAAACATATCTGAAGAGACTGTAATACAATAAAGTAGCAAATTTCAATATCCCACTTTCAAACATAGACCACCCAGGTAATTAAGAAACACTGGACTTCAGTTATTTTTTAAATCAAATGGAGAGGCAGGGGTATAGTCAGTGGTATGGTGCCTGCATGGAAACTATGAGGTCTTCTTAAATTCAATTCTCAGTTCCAAAAATAAAAAATCAGATAGATTCAAAACATATAACCACCCCCGTAATCCCAGCACAAGGGAGGCTAAGACAGGAAGATCTCTGCAGGTTCAAGGCCAGCTTGGACTACAAAGTGAACTCAAGGCCAGCATGAGCTGCACAGTCAGACCCTGTCTCAAAAGAACACATAAATAAATAAACAAAAATGCATATCCATCAAACAAGAGAATACACACTCCTCTAAAGCCCACATGTAACATCCCCTAGGATAGATCATTGGGCTACAAAGCAAGTGAAATGAAGTACACTGAAATCATATAAAACACACTTTCTCAACACCATGGTATGAAATTAGAAAATAAATAAGAGGAAATTCATAAAATTCACAAGTATATGCAAATGAAAACAACTAATAAACCAAAGATAAATTTAAAATACACTGAGTAAAGCAAAAACACAAATACAGTATGACAAAATTTACAGGATGTAGGAAAAATACTTTAAAGAATTAAATTTCATTCTTAGAAGCTATGGTACTGTGGTGCATGCCTATAATGCCAGCACTCTGGGATGATGCAAGAGCATTGAACATTGGAGCCCAGTGTGGGCAATTTGGACACTTAGTGAGAAACAGCTCCCCCAGGAGGAGTTGAGGATGTAGCTCAGTGTGAATGTCGGCTGGTTCAATTCAATTCCAGCAACAACAAAAAAAGAATTTTTATAGCAATAAACAGCTAAATAAAAAAGAATTTACCACATAACCTAGTATCACATCTCAAAGAAGTAGGAAAACAACATACTAGTCCAAGTCAGTAGAAGGAAGTTAACAAAGATCAGTCAGAAATAAATGGAAGGCACTAGAAAAACTGACAGAAAAGACCAACACTTAACATTTTTTGAAAATAACAAAATCAAATATTTAATTAGAGGGAATGAATCAGTAAGCAACATACAACTGATACCACAGAAATACAAAGGATGGTAAAAGATTGATGTGAACAACTATATATAAACTAGATAACCTACAAAAACTAGATAAATTTCTATAAGGAGTAAGTCCAATACTCAGACTAACTCATGAGAACTACAAAACCCGAACAGAGGATGGGTGTTGCAGCACAAGCCTGTGGTCCCAGCAACTCAAGAGGCTGAGGCAGAAGGACTGCTTGAGGCCACAGAATGAGGACAGTCTGGATAAGACTCTGGCTAAAAGAAACCAACCAACCATCCAGAGGGGTAAAAAGAAGAAAAAGGAACAGGAAAACCTAAACAGATCATAAAATAGAAGTAAGGAGAATGGACTAGTAATAAAACATCTCCCATCAAAGAAAACTACATGCTGTTAATTCCAGTACTCCAGAAGGCTAAAGTCGAAGGCTGTGAGTTTGAGCCCAGCCTGGGCAATTTCTTGAGATCCTGTGTGAAAACTTAAAAAGGAAGAAAGGAAAGCCAGTGGCTTTACTGCTGAGTTCTATCAAACAGTTAAAGAATTAACATTAGCAGCTAGGGAGATAGCTCAGTAGAATAAGCACTTGTCTGACAAGAGCAAGGACCCGAGTTCAATCCCTAGTTCTGCAAAAAAAAAAAAAAAAAAAAAAAGAATTAACATTAATTCTTCTCAAACTCTTTAAAAAACTGAAAAGAAGGAAAGACTTACAAAGTCCTTTTACTAGGCCAGTATAACCTTGGTAAAGCCAGATTAACACTACAAAAAAAAGGGAAAATTGCAGGTAAATATGCCCAAGGCACATAGATCTAACTATAATCAATGAAATGTTAGTGGAACAGATTCAACAGCACATTAAAAGGATGAAAGATAAATGTTGGGGAGCTGGGGAGATGGCTCAGTGTGATAAGCGCTTCCCTGGCAAGTACAAGGGCCTGAGTTCAATCCCTGGTTCTGCAAAAAAAAAAAAAAAAAAAAAAAAAAAAAACAAAAAAAAAACGCAGACACAACTCCAAACACACTTAGTCACCTAATCTTTTTCAATAAAAGAAAAAAGAAAAAAAACTAAATTAGTTGAGTGACAATGGAGTGCCCATCTCTGACAGGTGTAGACAAAGGAAGGGGTATAGAAAGGAAGAATCATGATGTGTGTGTATAGACAGTACAGTTGGGATAGATAACGCTGTGCTTCTACATAATTCTATGAGAGGCAAGATCTGCACTAATAGTGGTTGGACAGGATATTATGTCGGCTTCTAGTACTATGGACAACCACTAGGAAAATAACAATGTAGAAAGTATTAGTTATTGAATCTTTAATGTCATTCAGGTATAAAAAATAAGAAACATAAACAGCTACACTCTTAATTTACTGATAAGAGACATCTGCTATAACAATGGCTGTAAGTATAATATGTATGCACCTTCTATGATACCAAAACATTATGAAAAGTTTGCAATGTATTGATTTATCAAATCCATCTTGCCAAGGTATCTTAAAACTGTCTCATTGATATTTGTACTTCAATAAAAAAAGAAAAAAAAGATAAATGTTGGTGCTCATCACAATAGATGCAGAAAAGGAATATGACAAAATTGAACATCCCCTCATAGTAAAAATTCCCAACCAATAAAGGGATATTCTTCAACACTCATAGTTACTAACATTATAAGACATAGTTTGCAAATACATTCCCTCATTCTTTGTCTCTTTGCTTTGGGTTCTTTTGCTATGTAGCTTTTTAGTTTGATGCAATCTGATTTTAATTTTTCTGCCTGTTTTTGGAGTCATATCCAAAATATTACACAAATGCCACTCAACTTGTTTTTAGTATTTCTTACACTTTCAGGCTATTGTCCATTCTGAGTTGGTTTCTATACATGGTTAGATGAAGATCTGATTTGATTCTTCTGTTTGTGTGTTTCCCAGCACTGGGCTGGGGAGATAGCTCAGTAGAATAAGTGCTTGCCTGGCAAGCACAGGGTCCTCAGTTCAATCCCTGGTACTGCAAAAAAAAAAAAAAAAACTTTCCCAACACCACTTATTGAAATACTTTGCTGGCTGTGACTCATCCACATGGATGACACAGACAAAGGATCTACAGAATAAGGTACAGGACTACAAGATAAACCCTGAGGGGACTTCACTGACCTCATAAGAAACATAAAATACATGTGTTGGTATATAGGTCTTGCTCTATCTAGGTCTTAACCATCCAGCAGAAAAGTATAAAAATGAAGTATACATCGCGGGGCCATAATAATAAGTTGAGCTGTAAATGGCTATGGTCGACAACTTCTTCGGATAACTCACTACTGTTGTGGAATGCTGGACTGTGTTGGATTCGTTGAATGACAATGGAGTGCCCATCTTTGACAGGTATAGACAAAGGAAGGGGTATAGAAAGGAAGAATCATGATGTGTGTGTATAGACAGTACAGTTGGGATAGATAACGCTGTGCTTCTACATAATTCAATGAGAGGCAAGATTTGCACTAATGGTGGTTGGACAGGATATTATGTCGGCTTCTAGTACTGTGAACAACCACTATGAAAATAACAAGGTAGAAAGTATTAATTATTGAATCTTTAATGTAATTCAGGTATAAAAAATAAGATACATAAACAGCTACACTCTTAATTTACTGATAAGTCATATGCTATAATAATGTCTGTAAGTATAATATCATGTATGCACCTTCTATGATACCAAAACATTATGAAAACAGTTTGCAATGTATTAATTTATCAAATCCATCTTGTCGAGGTATCTTAAAACTGTCTCATTGATATTTGTACTTCAATAAAACAAATATAAAAAATAAAAAATAAAAATAAAAAAAATTTTAAAAAAAGGAAAAAAAAAAGAAATACTTCGCAATCTTCATTTTGTATTCTTGGCATTTCTGCCAAAACTAAATTGACTATAAATATACAGATTTCTGTGCTGTCTATTCTGTTCACTGCCCTGTTTTTATGTCTGTACCATACTGTTTTGATAACTTCATAGTGTTTTGAAGTCAGTGTAATGTCATTTTTGTGAAATATGTTGGAATTTTAATAAAGATCATATTAAATCTATAGATCACTTGGAATAGAATACTTTAACAGCAATTTTTCCAATCCATTACCCCAGGTTATCTTTCTACCCATTTTCTCCAATTTCTTTCAGTTTTAAGTATACAGACCTTTAACTTCTAGTTACATATTTTGGGTTTTAAAACTTTTGTAAATGAGATTGTTTTCATTTCTTTTCAGGTAATTCATTGTCAGCATATAGAAATGGTACTGATATTTGTATAATGATTTGTAACCTCTAATTTTAAAAAAATTAACAGTTCTAAGTTTTGGTGGGATTTTTAGGATTTTCATATATAGGATCTTATCTGTAAAATTAGATAATTTCATGCTTTTGTAATTTGGATGCCTTTTACTTCTTTTGTTTTACTAACTGCTATATTCACTACATTGGATGAAAATATCAAGATTTGGGCATCCTTGGAGTTTTTTCCTAATATTAGAGGAAAAATTTTGAGAAAAGGTTTATTCACAATTTTGAGTGCTTAAAATTCAAATGATGAATTCAAGCTTGCCAAAGACCATCCCTTACTTGCTTCAGTTCATGGAGGAGACAACCATAGCCAAAGGAAGCAATTACCTCTCAGACCAGGAACACAGAACAGGGTAAGGCCGGACACACTCCTTATAACACCCTTCAGCTGGCTATGGGCCCCCTCACTGACAGATTATTGCCTGGAGTAGTCTATACATGAGGCTGAAGTAGCTGAGGGCATGAGAATCAAAGTAAAGACAAAGGGTTCTTATCCACTGACCTCAACCCCACAATTCTTAATTTTTGTTTCTACACTTTAGAATCCACAGCTTTTATTTAGAGGAAATAAACTGATTATAAGACAGGTTTACTGAGGGAACTAAAAAAAATCTACAAGTTTTCTATTTGGCCTTTGTCTACCTCCACATAAAAGCATCTCCATGTGTCAATCCATTTTCTGTTACAACAAAATATTTGAGGTTGGGTGGTTTATAAAGAAAAGGTTTATTTAGCTCATAGTTCTGAAAGCTCAAGAGCATGTTGCCAATATCTATTCGGAACCGATGAGCTTTCCCTTGTCTGTATCACATTGTACATGATATCACAACAGGAATTTGTGCAAGGAGACCACGTGGTAAGAAAAGAAGCCAGAGTCAAAGGTCAGGATTACATTTTACAACAAACTCATAGAAACAGACTGCAGTGCCACAGAAACCTATTAATCCTATCTGAGGGTTCTGCCACTAATGACCTAATTACCTTGCAATAGCTCAGCCTCTTAAAAGGACCCACCACCACCTTCCAACAATGCCACACTGAGAAGCAAGTTGCCAACACATTGGGGGGGCATATTCCAACCATAATACTTCCAAAAGAAAAAGGATTGTCATATAAGCAACTAAAACATACCATTATTCAAAAACTGTTGTCAAGAAACACAAGGTTAGGAGGCTGGGGATATAGTTCGAGGCCAGATCACTTGCCTGGCATGCATAAGGCCCTGGGTTCTATATCCAGTACCACAAAAAAAGAGGTACTATTGTCTATAAACAAACTGCTCAAAAATACCATGCATACCATGTCATTTGTTTTTACATGCAATGAAACCCTGGGTAACCTGCTAACATCTGAAGCAAGAAAAGTACTCTAAGCCTGTAACACAGGAACCAATTTTTCCAGACTTGGACATTTTCAATCTTAAACTGGAACCTCCTCATAATTGGTCATGTAAGCAGATCTACATAGAGAACAAAGCATTAATATACAAAAAATATGGTTAAATAGTAGGCCTATCTGTTCTATGACACAATCACAATTGTAGAAGTTCAAAATAAAAAATTGAGTTTTGGCCACAAGCCTAAAAAGTCTATACTCTTAATCATTTTGAAGTTCTACTAAATTTACAGCATCACTTAGTTTTGGCTTAAGGATCAAAGTCTTCAAATACATTAAGAAACTATGGAGACTACTTTGATCTACCAGCTAATGCCTTCATTTCACCGAACAACTGCAGAAACGCACCCATGTTCCAATCCCTGTTCCCTGAGATATGGAACTGACCTTGGATTAGCCTTCGAGCTCAGTTTTCCTGGAAATCTGAAGGTGGACAATCACCTATGTGACTAGGCAAGGCTGCATCTGGTAAAATGTTCTATATGGTACCCTTTCAAGCTGGAAGGGCTAGTAACATAAATACACAATAGAAGTCATATCTTGGGCTCTGACTGCAGTGCATCACTTGCTCCTAGGCTTTGCTCCTGGCTAAGACCCACGTATGCTATATGCACAGGGACTAGTCCTTTATGGGCTCTAAAGCAGTGACTCCTGCACTCTTCTGTGTAGTCTGTGCAGACTGCTGTGATAATCCTCAGAGATAATCTCAATGACTTCAAATCACTCCCTGGCATGCCGTCTGGCCTGTCCCCTAACCTTAACAGCTGACTGGCGTCAGACATGGCCCTTGCAAGTCTTTGGAGTTTAACACCAGCCATGATGGGTATTGTACATTTGTGTCTTCAGAGGCAACCTCATCCTGCATTGATCATGATGTGACATGGATCTAGGGTTTCCTCCGAAAGCCTCACATGTCTGGAAGGTGACTGGATACTGCAGTATGGGATACTATACTGCATGTGCTAAATGTGCTGTGAGAATGCAGATCCTAGTTCAAAGTAGGTCACTAGAGACATGCCCTGGAAAGGTGTATCTATATCTTAGTTACTTTTCACTAATTGCTGGGACAAATACCCAACACTCAAAATGAAGTAAGGAAAGCTTTATTTAGCTTACAGTTACTGGAGGTTTCAGTCCATACTCAGCTGGCTCCAAGACAGTGGCACATGGCGGAGAGCAGCCATTCATGGCAGTGGCAAAGAGCAAGAGCAGAAGGGCAGGAGCAGCAGCAACAATGGCTACAAAGAGCAAGTCTCTCTCCTTTATGCTACATTCAGGCTATCAGCCCCAAGCGGGTGTAGCACTCACACCCATAACCTCAGCACTGGATCAAGAATTAATCTCAAAGTCTAGAAGTCCACCGCATGACTGCATGAGGCTTTGCGGGGAATAATTAGACACAAACCATAACAATCTCCCTCCCTGGTTCCTCTTTTCTCTCTACTTTCTGGCCTCAGTGACATGCATGGCTTTTGTCTACAGGAAGCCCTTCCACCTCACTGGTTCTGTAGCCAGCCGGCCTTGGACTGTAACCATGGAGCCAGCTGGCCTTGGACTGTAACCATGAACCAAGTTATAGATACGGGGCATTTTATCCCAGAGACAAGTGACCTCCACAAAGCTATCAAACAAGGTATGAGATTAGAACCAAAAAGGACACATTTTTGAAAGATGAGTTAAGTATCACTGAGGTTTAGAGCTGAGAATGGCAAATATTCAAAGAGAGGGATTAGGAATTGAACATTTTTATCACTTAGCTATTAGCAATCTCTAAGTAAAAGAACAAGTCATTATGTAGACAGAAGAACTTCACCCAGAATCTTGATCTGGGTTCTGTTCCGGTTGTACATGTAGCCTTTGTGGCCTTGAATGAGGTACTTTCCCTTACAGACATCTGTAGCTCTATATTGAAGAGAGATGGGCAGCTGGGAAAGATGAGAAACAAAATTCAAGGCAGGGAAAAAAAACACAAATCTAGAAAAAGGTTACATAATAAGAAATAGATGAGGAAAAAAAAATATTTTGCCTTGCATCTGCTTGAAATTATATCTGCAAAAGATGATTCAAAGCATTAAGAACATTTTGTAAGCTTTTCCCTGATCTTAGTTAAAAGAGCTTCACTCCTTTCTCAATATACCTGAATGATCACCAGCCTATGTGTCAAACAAGCTCTGTTTGGCACAACTATTCTTAACTCCAGATAATAAAATGCTTGACTCCATAATTTAACTTTTTGGTAATCTACTTTCAGTAAAAGACCTAATTACCAGAAAAAAACCTGTAAAAACTTAAACTATTGATTTACTTATAACAGCATAAAAAATTTAGGTACAACCTAAATGTCTTACAGGAAAATGGCAGTGTAGCTTATTCATGAGAACAGTAACATGAAACCAGTAAAATGATATTAATAGCATTAGATAATAACTCAATTTCATGTTAAAGAAGGTATAAAATTATAAGGAAAATTTTCAATTATGTAGTTTTAAAAAAACTATACATAGAAAAAGAAATGTAAGACATATATTGAGAGGGAACTTAAACAGCTTTTTTTCCTATTTTCTAAATTTTCTCAAATTACGTATCTTTTTAAAAATTTTTTTTGGCGGAACCAGGGACTGAACTAAGGCTCTTATGCTTTCCAGGCAAGCACTTATTCCACTGAGCTATCTCCCTGGCCTACATCTCTTTTACAATGAAAAATAAACCACTACAACAGAAACAACCTGGTAGAAACAATTTTTTTAAGTGAGAATATATTTATTAAGGGAAAGAAAGCTCCTGTCCCAGAGAGGGACAGGAGGGCCCAAGTGGGTTGTCCTCAAAACAAGATTTAAGTATCTTTCTTTCATTTAATTAACCATTCTTCACTCACATTGGTCTTATAAATTTGAATAATAAATCTAATTTTAATTCTGTAAATTTTCTATTTAAAGTTTTATTTCTCCATATTCATGTTATCTAAAAATTCACATTTAGATTTTCATGAACTTTTGAGATAAAATAAGTATATTCAGAGAAAATCAATCCTGATCTAACAGAGACATTTTGAACCAACATATTTATCATAATAAAGTTTGGGGAGAAATAGCACTTACAACAACTCAATGTTTATAAATCTCAAATTTCAAAATATGGGAATTTAAAATTACAAAAGAAAAACTGAATCAAAGAACTTTAGTATCATTCAGGTTAACCTCTTAACTGCTTGCTTACCAGTATTACTTTCAAAGTAATTTTATGTTGTTTCTAATGTAATGTCTTAGAACATGCTAGTAATGCACAGGCAAATAAATTTTATAAATATGTGAAAAGACTCTTGTTAACTTAATTAAAATGGCTGTGGTCTGAATGCTTCTGCCATCCCCAAATTTAGTTGTTCAAATCCAAATTCCTGGGTGATAGTAGTAACTGGACATAGGACCTGTGGGAAGTGAGCAGAGCCGTCATGAACAGCATTTAGTGCCCAGACAGAAAAGGCCCAAAGTAGTTCCTTAATCCCTTCTACCATATGAGGACAGAGCAAAAAAGTGCTATGAATAACCACAAAATCCTCACTACACCATGAATTTATCAGCACCTTGATCTTAGGTTTCCTTGCTTTTAGAACTATGAGAAATAAACAGCTGTTGTTATTAAGCCACCCTGTCAATGGTATTCTATTATAGTAGTCCAAACAGATTAAAAAAAAAAATGGCCATGAAAGTGTCACATGCCAGTTTCAACATCATTGTTTTGCTTTAATAACACAAAATACAAGTACAAAACACTGTACAAGTACACTTTTTATTACAGAGATGGAATAATACATTTAGTATTTGCCACTGGACCAATGGCTTTCCACAGGGATTTTTTTTTCTTTTTTTACTATTCCTATGCAGGTTTATCATGAATAAAAAGGCTCACAATTCTTTTTAACCATTGCAGGCTTACATTTATCTTAATACTATGTTAGAGAACTGTTATGAATTATAAAATTCCTTAGCTAAGGGTTCCACACGTGTAGTACTACTTCCCATTGGCCAAGATCTCCCTTATGCTGGCACTG